>JAYRBW010076250.1:0-24871 GCA_036023295.1 Invenusta paracnida | reverse complement strand
AAACGATTAAAGGTATTTTTGTTATTTGTAATGTTAAGTGTAAATGATAACATTTTTGTGATTTTAATATAAAATCTCACATATTTTTGGCAAGGTATACTTCTGTTTTATAACTATATGTCATGGTGCCCTTCAAAATATCAGCCCCCCCCCCCAATCGAAATTTCGTTCCGCGGTCCCTGTTATATGAGGTCCAACCTGTATAGTAGGCATCATAAATAAGTACCTATTGTGACCGATTAGGAATTTGGGTTTAATGGCAGAGTTTTGATAGAATAGAGATCGAGGAGGCGACCGTTTAGTGGCTGAGCAGAACGAGATGGAACAGATAGGTACGCGTGTTCTTATATACTTTTCCTGATCAGTCATTGGTTAAGCCTTATTCGGTGGTGTTTGAAAGACGGAGAGTGTGTGGGGGGTACACAGTAAGACACCTTTCTACTACTATTATTATTATACTATGAAATTAGTACTAATTATTAAAAAAAAATCTTTAAAAAATGGAATAACAATTTCCCGTGCAGTTTTACAGAAAAGGAATAAAACATGTATGCTAGCAAAGGAATCAATTGTTGCATTGAGATTTACTATCATCTAATTAAAACTTATTTTTACTGAACTATATTATAAACCAACATACCATTCCAAGAATTTGTAAATGTATTTTGACTTGTCCCTTCTGTGGAATCATAAGAATCTCCTCTGAAGGAAATACTAATTTCATTCCAAAATCAAAAGCGGCCTCAGTTGGCCCATAATTTGGTTTTTGCGCTGGCGGATAAGGTACTACTGCCGCAGGATCAGTAACTGTAGCATCCAACAAGTGTTCACACACACCTGACATAACTGACCCACGATGATCACTTGCATATATAACTAGTCTATACTTCCCGCTTTTTGGAAAACGTATCTTGAAGTTAACAATATTAGGCCGTGTATGGAATTCTTGAATGGTATATCGGGTTAACGGCAATTGCTGGAGAAAAACACATGTGATACCGTTTTAATTTTAGAGCAAGTTAAAATGAAGTTAAAATGAAATACCTAACTAATCAAATAGATATTAACTAATACGATATTAGTAAGAATTTGCACTTACATACATGTTAAGGATTGAAATTTATCACATTAAATTAGCTTATAATCGTGTTCAGATGTTATGTAGAATAAATTTATTCTTAAATTTTTATTAATAGTACTATTTAGTAATTCTATAATTAAATACTCGAAGGATTAATTAAAATTCAACTAAATGACATAAACCTCCAGCTAAGTAAAGTAATTGCAAAATTAAAAATCAGTTCGATTATTTTAATTAACATTAATCTTAAATTTTGTAATAAATTATTAATCATAATCGATTTAAGATCACTAAAAATTAAAAAATATAAAAATTTATATACGTGCATTTAGTTAATTTTTTACATTTGCTTAAAATTCAAATAAAATTAAATTAAATTAAACTAGAATATAATATAACACATATTGCTTACTATTCCACTGGATTCTCCTAATAAAGTTAACACATGAGCCACCATAAATGTCGAGAGGTTTCCATTATAACCTATAGTTATCATGTGCTGATCAGAACATTTTATTATACATTGTTTGCTTGTTTTAAGTTCCATTCCCATTTTAAAAAATCCATACTTCACAAATGGTAATGTTTCGAATTCCTGAAAATCGATAAAATGTTTGTATATATTTAAATATTATATTAGTTTGTATGCATATATTATATTTACGATATAAGTATATTTTGTAGTGTATGATATGAGCATTACAGATTTTGAATTTAATATAATTAACTGCAATTAACTGATTATATCTAAATGTAATATTAGATTAAATTAAATGTAATGAGTACAAAACAATTGTTCGCACTTTTAAATTTCCCGATGAAGAATATTGTATATTCGAAAACGTTTGAACTCTTATAATAAATGATCATACAACTATTTGTTTTCCTTTTTTATTTAAATCTTTTTCTCTACCACAACAATATATATTTGTATGTATGTCTTAAGTAGCAAGTTTTAACATTGAAACTCTAGTATTATCTTAATTAAAATATAGCACACAAATCAAGAATCATTAAATAACATTTTCGCAATCTCTTTAAAAAAATATTCTCGTGAAAATTGAACCTAAGTATGGAGTGAAATAATTTCTTAATTTCAGAATGCAATTTTTTTCTAAAAGTTATACTATTCCGTTTATAGAAATTTATAAGAAATAAATTTCATGACATGAACAACTGCATGAACAAAATAATTTTATTAAAGAAGCATCGTTTTATATACTTTCCCGGTGAAACGTACATGTATCAGCAGTCATGCGAAGCAGTTCATAATGTATATAATTCAATTAAAGTTTTTGCACCAAATACTAGTCATTAGGCAAAATTTTGTACGTAGAATATATTTTAAAAATAGTAAAACTTATATTTAAATTTAATTTGGATGATGAAAGTCAAATAAAATAAAATAAAATTGATTTGATATCAATTTCAAATCAGTTTTATAATATTCATATTCTTCACCGTTTTGTAAAATGTTATTAATTATAAGAGACGTCTGGCCATTTTATGCATAAAATCGATAATATTTGAGCTGTATTTTAGACTAAGTTATTGTTTCTATATTAAAAATATAGATAACAGCATTTATTATTATATTTATTGTTTTCTAATATTTGATTATATCAGATAGTTTATGAAAGAGCACAGATAAGACAAATTGGAACATTACAAAGTAATTTTTCCCTGATTATACAAGGTTCTCCTTCTATATGACATCTTTATAAAATGCACGGTAAAAACATGTAACATTTTTTAAATATCGCCCATTTCCTTCTATTACAAATTTTTACAAAACTGTGTTTAAGTAACATTACTAAGTAAATATGTAAGTTTCAATATAAAAGTATTTATTAGATAATTAGTCCAGATTTAACAATAATCTTCATTTGTACATTAAATGGGTTGTTATGTTAGGTTCACAATCCTAACATAACAATATACTGATGAAAATTGTGATTGCATAACATATACTAATAAAGTAAACATTCAAGTCTTGTTTTTGTTATAATGCATTGATTTTTTAACGGAGATAAGCCAAAATGTTGCTTGATACTTCGACTTGATGAACTTAAGCAAAATGCCTAACTTACTAGATTAAGTTGTGCGATGCATATGGCGGCATTGAAATAGACAAAATGCATAAAACATTACAATTTTATTCTACTGATGATAAGGCGTTGGGCAAAAGTAGTATGCAGTATAATTTAAAAATGCTTTTTAACTAAATTAAATTGATTCAAATAAATATATTAAGTAAAATGCCTAAATCAGATAAATTGTGTGCTGCATAATATAGCTATTTAAATAGAAAAAATCACATACAATTAACATTTTATACAATTGATAGTAAGGTGTCGGCCAAAAGTAGTATGGAACTTAACTGTATATGAATTAAACAACTTTTATAATAAAATTTTCAACAAAATTAACTGTGACAACTCTTGCTGATCTTACGTTATGGATAAAAATATAGATACTGCTACAATCGTTTTTTATATTATAGGTAAGGAACTAAAGTTTTAAATGTGTTATTCTCGCTATTTTTATATTCCTATAAATAGTTTATACTAATTTGATATATGTATATATCAGGGCAAAGCATTATGCAATTTACCTCGTATTATAATTATTAGAGGTGAAAAAAACCTATATAAATGATACAACTTTTACACTATTGTGTTTTTTTATATTTTACTTTTGCCTTAGTAGGCAATCGGTATTAATATGATAACATTAATGCTTACATTGGTTGACACAACTGAAGAAAAATATTGAAAGACTGATAAAAATTCATAATTTGCTTATCTATATTTAAATTAGTTGTTAACCTATTTTTGTATATATCTATATGTATTCGGGGAGCTTTAATCAATATCTATTGACATTATTCTATCCTGCGATCCTAGTTATACATTATCTCAATGTCTATATAAGATGTTGGACAACTGAGTATGTGTAATAGTTAAGACATTTCCCTTTCTTTAGGTTATACCTAGACATTCTGAACACATGGAAATAATTCGCTGATTTTTTTAAGATCATGGATAGGGCGACAAATTCCCTAATTTATTTACGCCCAAAAAAACGTAAAAATATCACTTTACTGCCTATAAATGGAGCTTTGTCAAAATGCAACTTTGAATCTGTATTGTCTCAACTATCAATGAGTATATAAATTTTCAAAGTAATACTGAAAGGCCGTAATATGACTTGAATTTTCTTTTCATGACGATATAATAAGTGAAGGAAATATATAAACATAATTAGCATAATTATAATTCGGAATTTTAATTTGTTATAAAATTAACAAACGATTTTATATTGATGATTAAAAAGTTATTGAATTATTATCTACGAGACTTAATACAATAGTATAACAATATAAACTAGTTATTCTTAAAATGTTGGAAAGTCGTGAGTATTTACAAATTTATATATTTTTTATGTATCATATTATACAAGTGTTGTAACAAGTCTATTATTATTGTTTCCCTTTATGGATATATGTACGCTGATAATTAATAGAAGATCAAATAATATATTGTAAAAAGTTAAACGAAGCAGGTCTTTAATGAAAATTTTGACTCTTCGACTTTTAAATTTTTATCATAACAATATATATAAATGTATGTACCTGAAGAGTTACTGGTGTTGGTAACAGTTGCCATTTGTTATCATGTGGGAAATGGCTAAATTTGGTAAGTTGTGGATCTGGTAGAAAATAGAACATTTCAATATCGTAGCCGACAGTGGAAGTAGATTTATCTTTTCCAAACAAGCGTCTGGAACCCCAATGGGAATCGACAAGATTCCACTCCTCATCTACTTTGATGGCATTCCATGCGTGACTGGCATTTTTACCAATAAATTTCATGCCAACCTTATAGTCAGCTCCTTTACCGTAGCCTTCAACTATTTCGCACTTGATCCCAGCATATCTTAAAAGTATTTAAAAAATGTAGATTAATGTACGTATGTGTATATAAAGTTAATGCCATTTATAATATACAACAAGTAATAAAATATGGTAAAAGAAACAAAACAGTGCAAAAAGTAATGAAATAGTTTCATTAAACTATCTTAAGACGAAGTTTAAGATTTATATTAAGATCAAACTCAAAGACAAAGATTTATAGTAAGAATAACATTTAATGTTAAGTAGATCTCAGTCAAGACCAACATTTCAAAGTTTATGAAACACTCGAATCGTAAGATTTGTCTGAACTTTTATGAAACGGGGCTCAGGATAATATGTTACTTAGAAGTAAGTAATACCTACTTTCTCTCCCCTATAGAAGGAGGGAACTTAATTGTATTCATGAAAAAGTGATCGCTTTCCCTTGGTATTGAACACCTACTAACTATTACCCATTTAGAATTCCACTCTATTCAGCTAATCAAAATTAAAATAGGAAATTCTAAACTAATGCTGCTGTTATTATCCTATTGCTATAGTATGTGTAAAAATTAGTTAAATAAAAGTAAAATGCATTTTATAGTATCCTGCGGCTATTTATTTGCCTTATACAAAATATTTTTTCCAATATTTTGGCTTGTATTGTACGAGGAGGCTTATCTGATATAATTTATGTATACATATATGGAAATCTTGTGGTTAGAAGTACTCCTGGTGTAAAGAAAAAAACAATAGGTAATAGCGAATGTTTTCGATTTATTAGTCTATATAATTTGTTTTACACAAATATTGCGTAAAAGTTATACAACTGTTTAAGTACACATTTTCGAACAGTCATAACCTGATCATGGTCCTATAATTCAATCGAAAATGTTTACTATTTTGTATTTCAATTCAATTTTATTGTATCTAAAGTACTACTTTAATATATATTGCACTGGGGACTCCACAATGTTTAAACACATAAACATAGTTTGTCAAAGTTAACATTTTATTAGTAAAATTTAGTAGCACCGAATCTAGTTTTAACATTTAACTTTAAATGCCAACAAGTCTGTAGTTAATTATTATTTACAGAATATCAAGCAAGCAGTTATAATAGTAGTATAAAAATGGACGCTATATTTCAAAACGTACTTGCAGAAAAGGGCGAAAGCTTGAGCATATGTCGTAGAAGCATTTTTTATCCCCAAAAGTACTGCCTCCGGAGAGTCTTTTTCAACAACATCAAAGGTCATAATTTCAAGATCCTTAGTACATAACCAAAGGTAGATCGCTCGAGCTTTATCAATGTCTTTCCTCAAGTTGGAATCAAAGATTAATTCCTTCATTAGTTGGTCAAATGAAGGATGCTGACGAGAGCTTACTTCCCTGGCAGCATCTTCGATAAGTTGAGGAGTTAGCTTATAAAGATAAATAAAACCAATATGTCAGTTAAACTGTCAACACCACGGTTTTTTGAAATAACAATATTATTAAAATTTTGCGTTATACTTACTCACTTCTATTCTAGTTAAATGTTTTTGTTATATAGTTTTTATTTATCTAAATAAAAATAAAAGTCAAACGTTTTTTCATCCAAATATATTTAATTCAAACGTTTTCGTCAGATACAATTGACTTCATTAGGAGAAAGGTACAGAGAAAAATTGAAATAAAAGTGGCGGTATTTACAAAGTGCAATTTTAACTTAAATATTGAAGAAGCCTTTTTAATTAGACATAACAAAGGATGCATTTTTCTCTTTGAAAATATTTAATTAATTTGTTTAAACTCTATTTGTAAATACCGTCACTTTTATTTCAATTTTTCTCTGTACTTTTCTCCTGATGAACGTTTGAATTAAATATATTTGGATGAAAAAACTTTAGACTTTTATTTTTATTTGGATTTATAAATCATTCTCAATATATCAATTAGTTTTTATTTAATTTTTTGATATATAAATATTATTTCCTACGCATTCTTAGGATTACATTGGTTTCACGACGAAATAAAGAGATGATAATACTATCATACAGAGGTAATACGATACAAAATTTAATTTGTTGGACCACTCGTCTCTGCGGTTAAGGGGATTGGACATTTACAAATATAAACCAAATAATGTGTTTAAACATTTTATTGTCGCATTCAATGTGTCAGGATATGCTAATGGGGCGGATACATAGAGAATATCGAAGACTGTTAATCATTTTAAAAATATTAGTTTTAAATATAATGAAACCCAGGATTCTTTTAATACATTACTAAAGTATGTATTAAGTTTTAAATATAGCCGACTATAAATAAAATTCAGATATAATAAAGTTTTGCCTTTTAACGAACATGTTTGAATTTTGTTTTATTAAAACTTTGTGATAATATTCTCGGACATTTTTTTTATTTGGATAATTAATTAATTAATAATCTAGATTGTGTTGTCAATCATTAAAAAATATTTACTGAGAGATATTTCACGCTTTGTCATGTAAAGTAAAGTAAAGTAAGATTTTCTGACGTTCGTTTATAATTAGTACATCGTATTTCCTCAAAGCGATTATTTGTATGGAAATTTTTGTACATTATTTATATACATATATCTATATATATAAAAGTATTTATTTATATCTATGTGATGTTAGCTAGTAAAAATAATTTAATCAAAAAAGTTTATATGAAGTATACTTTTTTCTTACACCGTTGCTAGAAAAAGATTCAACTAATAACATAAATGAATGTAGACATTTTAAAAATAGAATAGAGATGCATATTTAACCATACTATTTATTTAAGTAGTAGCATCTAGAAAGTTTTATGTAAAATTTTATAGAGGTGAAAGGATAAATTATAAAAAGTAATTCAATCACATATAACCTTTATCGTAAAATTCTATGTGAGTAGAGTTTGATTTAATCGGATTCAGATTTTAAAAAGTAATACAATGTCACACACCCTTCATCCTATTATTCTATGTGTAGCGATTTTAATTTAGAGCGATTGAATAAATATTTAGGAGAATTGACTTATATGCAAAAATTTGTTTATATAAATGATTAGTAGAGTTATATTTTATTGATTGGAAATTTAGTATTTGGAACCATTTACATTCGCGAGACATTATAGTGAGCTTAGTGAAGTTTAAAACGTATCTAAAGTGAGTTCACAAATCTAACTGCGATAGGGTGGTAATTTAATTTTTATTGCAGTTTATTATTATAGTTTTTACAAAAATAATTATACTATTTATCGCCTCATCCTTTTTCTTGCACACAGACAGGACAAAGAGGATATTGAAGGTACAAAATAACCTGAAAGCAAGTTTGTTTTAATATATAGAAAATTTAGAATTTTCGAAATGTTAAGTGCATTATATAATAGTTGAAAAAATAAATAACTAGAATAAAAAAAATAATGAAGAATAAAGAATCAGAAACAGAAGAATGAAAAATTATAATTGACTATAGTTAAAAATAGTTAGATTTTTACAAGTTCAAAAATACTTTAGTCAAGTTGATAGATTTGTCCGAATTATAACGAAGAATATAATAAGGAAATTAAAATATGAAAACATCAAATGAATAGTATCTTCAAAGAGAATGTTAATAAAACACTACTTGCTGAATTAAACATTTTAGAGTAATAAAGACAGGCAATACATATCCAAGATAACTAAATCAATCTAGTTTAGAACGAATATCGTTTTTTAAACAATTATTTTACACATGAAATTATCTTACCGCTGGAGATTTCGCATCTTCGGCTGTCGGAAGGAATGTGTCCTTATCGCTGATAGATTTTAAAGGACAGTTTAAGTATGCAGATGGCATTCCATCATCACACAGTTTAGAATATTCAGAATAGTCACACATATTCAATATGTTTGATTTATTCGAAAAGAATTCTTCGTTACCAAATAAGAACAAAAACTGAGCGACATGAGTATAACAGTCACCATCTTGTGGTTCATTGACATAAATTTCGCAGCAATAATACCCTGTAAATAATTATATTAACCAGTTAGACATAAAAAATGTGCACATATGTACTAACAAAAATGTTTTTAATTACATATAGTATTATGTAACAGAGACATCTATATATTATACAACACCAGTACATTTAGTTTAAAGGGAAAGTAAGTAACTTGTATTAGTAATTTCAATCGACTTATGATTGACCTGATAATAAATGGAGATAGTTCAACCACAACTTTGAAATTACTCATATATATATATGTATATATACGAATAGTAAAACTGCATCAAAGTATAAAAAGCTGTTATAATTTAGTAACTATTCGACTTAGTAATACTTACTATTTAGAACAGAAATATAAGCACACATGTGCAAATAAAAACATAATGGTATTTACCAAATTTAGGAAATCTTAGCATATATGTCAACTGAGATCCATTCAGTTCTTCAGTAAGAAATTCGTCTACATATTCAAATTCTTCACTAATCAAAGCAGTTCCAGGCTTACGGCGAGATAACTTTCCAAGTGCTTTTACATCTGGTTTTTTTAAGGTGAAATAAGCTTCGGTATACGATGGCTCGTCGCGTTCCATTTTCATTAAACCGCAACGTAAATTATCACTATTAATTCCATAGGAGTTGAAATGAGCCCAGCTTGGACCCCAATTTGTATCAGGACAACCAGGAAAAGCAACTAAATTAGTACATGCTTCATGACAAATTAATTTATAAATACATGCTGCTTTGTATTTGTTGGTAACTGTAGCACCATTTTCAATAATCTGTAGAATATAAAACAGAGTATATATTTTTTTAAATAATATATAAACATAGAACTAGAAAATTGAATATATGGATAAATTAACAATATGTAGTTGAATATAATATAATAAAATCAATATTTTATATTTAAAACTAAACTTTATGTGTATCCGACAACGTAAATGCAGTTATAAAAGCGTATATCATTATTTAAGGAATATAGCTGTTTGCAAAAGATAGAGTTGATTGAAATATATTTTTGCATTTTAACAGTCAACTTTTTAAAATCAAATTCAGCTCAATCAAACACAGTAAGGCATACAATTGAAAGAGAATAAATATAAGTATTTTCATGATATTCCTCTACTCATTATGTATGTATCTCCCTTGTACTCAGATTAGTCACTTCTCA
Source organism: Invenusta paracnida (assembly GCA_036023295.1). Taxonomy (NCBI): domain Eukaryota; kingdom Metazoa; phylum Platyhelminthes; order Proseriata; family Coelogynoporidae; genus Invenusta; species Invenusta paracnida. Next base: position 14,743 of record JAYRBW010076250.1, on the reverse strand, counting down.
CGTTATAAAGCATGTTATCTATGCCGATGAACCTGTGTTAACTATTTCTTTTCACGACAATTCAGTATTGATGCTATCGCGAATGGCATGGATCATCTTTATGATTGGATTACTCCAATCGCAACTAGGAAAATGGAGATTTTTCTGAGACAAAACATTATACAAAACGTATACCTCTCGTTAAGTAAACATTTCCTTCTCTACATTGAATTCTGTTACTCATTTTAAACATACTACCTTTCATACTTTTCATGATTTTGACATAAATAAGCAACGTTTGACAATTCATTTTCTATTCCATTAGATACGTAGATACAGTTATAATCATTGTAAATGTCTTAATTTTAAGAAATCTCGACTACTGTAACGGTCAATTTATTCAAAATAAAAAGTCTTGATTTGCGGCAAATAAAACTATAATATAGAAATATAGTAAGACCCAATATATTTTGTGAGGCAGCACTTTATCAGGGGAGTAAAATACAATGGAAAATAGTCCGGCTATATAAAAAAGTTATTACATAATGACGATTAAGTACAATTGACTAATAAAGGGTATTAGAAGCGCGAGCGAGAATAAAAGTAAGTTACGTAATAAGATAATTAAGTACATTGATATAGAAATTTAATTAACTATTACATGAGACAGAAACAATATGAAGCTATTTAAAAAAATCTAATTCACATTTGAGTACTTTGGCAGACTCAAAATCTGATGGCCAGTGTTGATGGAATGCATGGCCACAGCTCATTCTTCCGGTTAGCAAAGTGTGAAAGTCACACGATACTGGTTTAGCCATGAAGTCAGGCTGTTCTGAGTTTGACCCACATAGACAGCTGGGTAATTTTTACAAGTTATCTGGTAGCTCATCCCAGATTAATCACCTTGGTTAATTTCTATGTTCTTAATTATCTTATTACGTAACCTACTTTTATTGTCACTCGCATTTCTAATACCCTTTAATAGTAAGTTTTACTTATCGTCATTATATAATAACTGATTTTTATATATATAGCCGGGTTATTTTCATTTGTATTTCACTCCAATGATGATGTGACGGCGTGCTGCCTTACGAAATATATCTGTTCTAAAACTTGTATATAAATCATTGCGTGCTGTTGTTGCTTCTTCCAGCTTTGAGGCTTTGCCCCATATGTCCGGCCTAAAATTTACCGATCCTCCTTAAAAAGTTCGTAACTTCCTAGTGGGTAGATTCAAGTCGTTTCTTTTGTTAAAGAAGAAAGGTTTTAATATAAAAGCCTGAACTAAAAGGTTCACGGATACTATGATTTTGATCAAGAGTACTGTTTTTATTAATGTAATATTTTGTAGAAATGTTTGTGCTTTATACAATCCTATAATCGTCAAAATTAAACATACTAAAATAAATCTAAAATACCATTAAAAAATAAATATTTAAAGTCAGAAATAAAAAGCACATAGAAAAAGTGTACATTAACTTACTTGAGAATATACAGTAAGAATATATTCACCCTTTTCAGGTAATCGGAGGTAAAAGTTTATTTTATAACGTAATGTTTCCAGTAAGCTATATCGAGCCAATGACTTCCCGTTCAGTGTTCGGACAAGATTAACACCGTCAAAATATTCAAGTTTGTAACAAAATGCACTATTGGTTTGATATTCGAAGCAAAGTTTTAGTTCTCCCTGTTTGGCATTCATAACACCATGATGATTACCAAAAAAGTTCATTTTTGTTCTAAAAAATTGAACTTTTATAAGGGGCAGTTCCGTAAACAGCTTGTGACTTATGTCTTTTTTTAAAAGTTGAAAGCTTTCTTCTTTTGGAAAGTGGCTAAATATTGCTTGTGGAGGATCCATTAAAAAGAAAAAATCATCATATTCATAGACCATTCTAGCTTCAGCAGACTCTGTTCGTTCCAATAAATTTGTGAAATTAAGTTCAACATTTACGTATCGCACGGCCCAATGTGGATCGACCAAAAACCAATTTTTGTTAATATATACAGCTGCCCATGTATGATTGTCTTCATATTGTGTAAGTGTATTTCCTGGCGCGTAAGTAAAGCCTTTAGCGTACCCGTGTACAGTTTGACAACAAAGTCCAGCGTAGCTAAATTAAAAAAGAGAAAGTAAAAGTGTATAAATGAAATGATACTGAAGTGTATTATATATTAATAAGCTTACCAGCAGAGAACTTCATATATCAATGCGTAACATCCTTCCCCACGGCGAAATCCAGTCAAGACATATTCTGGGGTATCTTCAATTTCAGTTTCAAACTTTAAATATTCCAGTTTTTTTGCAGTAAGCCAACGAAAACAGACTCTTGCTTTTTGTAGTTCAGTAAAATTCTTGGAAAATATCAATTGCCACATTAATTCTGTAAAACTTTTTTGATCTGTTTTACTGACCTATAAAGAAAGTACCATTTAAAACAGTTATGACATTTAAAAAAATATGTATTCCACGGTTTTTACCTTAATTGCATGATCGTCAATCTCTTTAAATTCAAGAGGGTCTCTATAAAGGTCATATTTCGTAACATTAGAAACTGCAGGTGGTGGATAGGACTCAAGGGGAGTTGGTTCTGGAAGTTCAAAATTGGCGTCCATGGCTGCCATATTCTGCAAATGAAACAAACATACAACAATTTTAACAGTATGCTTTGATTTTTTCCCTCAAGGGAAAGAAAAAAGTATGAAAACTGTAAGTTGATCTGCATAAAGACTACAATCCAACTTTCCGTATACTAAACTATTAGATTGTCAAAATCAACAAACCAGAAAGAATCTATTGTATCTACATATTGCCGTGCATATTAATTATATCTACACATTGTTATAGCATAAAAGTATTAAAGTTGTTGTATTAACGCAAAACATTAAAATATTTTGTAGAATTGTTGAAATAATATTATAATGTTTTATATTATCAGTTATATGTAAGTAATATGCTTACCCATAGTATAATATTACAAAATACATAAAATTACATAATATTAAATTTGTTACTTATGTATGCATGATTATTTAAAATATAAGTTTAAATACATTACATAAGTTTAAATACTCTCCAAAAAATAGAGTAACACAAACACAATGTAATGTATATGTAAAGACTTATTTTAAACAAGTTTAATTTAACACATAAATGACGCGTATATTTGCACACAATTTATAATTTGGAAAAAGCCTTCAATGTGGTTCACTTGGCATACTATATATTAGATAAATTTACTATATTAGATAGATATTGACATCCTGAGTGCTAAAGATCATCATCATCATAGACGACAAGACGTAGACGTATAGACGTAGACAGAAAACATTAGACAGAGAACCGTATTAGATTATACCAAAATAAACCATTTCGAAGTAAAATTGATAATTTTGAGCGGAAAGATATTTTTAAACTTTTATTTTGATAAAAATGTTCAATTTCCATATTCAATTGTTTAAACATCTACAAATTTACGTATAATTCATACAATTTAGAAAAATATAATTCATTTGTAATTAATAACATTAACGATGAAATACGCAAGAATAGTTTTGTACTTGTTCAGAATTTTATAAATAAAAAATAATCGTTATTTACGTTGTATGCATAAAATAATATTGTTATAGAAATATTTGTCAAAAAATGAATTAATATCAAAGCAAAAACGACAGTGTCGCAAAATTGATTCCAAGAAACAAGCTCCTCAAAAGTAAAAATGATATAAAAGAAATTGATATAAAAAGGGTGCCAAGATTTAATTGTTACAATGTTTACTGTTAAAACTTTAAATATAGATTAATAAGTAACATAATATTTACATCTAAACTGGAAAATTCATAAACATATGAGAGCAAAACAATTAATAAACCATTCTAATCTTGGCAATGAAAGATTTTTACAAAAATATTGAAACATATATAAATACATGTTTTGATATTAGATAATAAGCTAATAAATATAAAATTGTAAAAAAATACAATTTCACTATTGCTATGAAGTTTTTCTTCATTTTTTTGGCTCTCATATGTTTATGAATTTTCCAGTTTAGATATTCATATTTTACTTATTAATTTATATATAAATGTTTAACAGTAATCATTGTAACAATTAATTCTTGGCATCCTTTTTATATAGATTTCTTTATTGGATGTACTTCATATCATCAATATCATATCAGCTTTTTACTCGTTTTTTGGCTTTCATTTTTACGACACTGTTGTTTTTGTTTAGTAAAAATAATAATAAGAAACAAATTTTCATCGCAATTGACCCATTTTAATAAAGTATCTAGAAACCTTTTCAAAAGTAAATTTTGGGTGCATTTTGTTCTTTTGCGCTTGGCGATTATGCTGATACCAAAAATTAGCTTTTTAATTGTATTCTAGCCTGATTTATTAATGGTCGAAGATAAGACTATTCTCCTTAGCATTAATGACTAGAGCTGTTAGCATCTCTCAAACTAATTGCTGACTCTTGTTCTTAGTTCATCTAAATATTGATTACTGCGATTAGATGAACATCATATAAACAGATATTGAATAATGTATTTAACTACAGAGATCCACTACTTAGATCGACAATCTAAGAAAAGTCAATGGCCAAGTTTGGTTTACTTTTCTATCGCCGCCATTTAATCAATATTTCTCCAATAGGTATTGAAAGGTAATATATATTTAAATGACTCGCAAGGCTAAGGACAGAAGGCGAAAACCGTCCTAAAGTTATGAGCTTCTCCAATCATTGCAAAACATTTCTTAAAGTTAGGAGCTCCCAGCCTTGAGTAGTTCTTAACTTAGTTAGGACAGTTTTCGCATTCCATCCGTGCGAGGTATAGGAAAATCGATAAAATGGTGGCGATTAAATTCGCTAATGAAGTGTGAAGGGAATCTACCCTATTATTATAATATCGAAATATAGTTTAAATGTTCCCGGTCAAGTAATAGCAATTAAATAAGAAATACAAATATTTAGATATTTAGTATTTTTATAATAGCCAACATGTTAATTTTTGAGATTTTGTAATGATAAAAATAGGCCATAAAAATCATTTTTTTAAGAACTGATATTAATATAACTTTTATATATAGTATACATATATATATATGAAGTAGGTCTATATTTTAAATATATTAATTTTATTATTTTTATCAGATTTATAAAATTAGCTGAGATATCTAAACACATAAATATTTGCAAAACCTATGTACCATTGATGAATTAATTAACTAAACATTTTAATACTATCCATACTGAGCTATTTAACACAGCCAGGAACCAAGGGGGGGGAGGGGGGGAGTTTGATTCTGCCCTATTGTTTTCCAACTTATAATTAGAGTATATTGTAAAAAACTTGGCATACATACTGGTAGACCAAAATGTTCTACAGCTGATTATAATACATTTTTAAATAGCATTTACCAATTAAAAAATATTGTAAAAAATGAAATTTCGTTTATTGTTGATCTTAAGATTTATTCGAAATAATTATAAAAACATGTAGAACAAACGGGCTATATATTTTATAGTAAGTATAATATTATTCATTATTATATATATGCATATTATATGTATATTGGTTTGTATAATATTATGATTTATGTACAATGGTAATATCAGGTATGTATATTACAGTTATATTTTTAAACAATGTTTTATTGATTGAAAATTGTCTGACTGAAATTAGAATGGGGTGATACAATTTGGAGGGCTTTATCATGCCCCTTGAAAAAGTTATTAAATATTGTTAAACGTATAGTTTGGTGAAATTAGCAGGAACTCAAGCTCTTACACATAAAACATGACAGCAAAAATAAAACAATGACATAAGCCTCCCACAGTATGGATAGGGTTAATTAAAAAATAACTGGATTTAAAATCAGCTATCCATATATGCCTTGAATGAATGATAATACAAAACATTTAATTAGTATTAAATAATGTTTTCAGATTTGCCTAATATATTGTATGTACCATTGACAACTAATTATAAGTACATATATCAAGCATTTTAATTAGAAAAATTAGCTTTTAAATTTACAAATTAAATATATGGTTGTCATTGATAAATGCTGATATAAAACATAATATTAATTATGAAATAATTTATTCTCATTTTCATCAATTCTGTATATATACATAATCAATGTATGTACACTTTGAATATTTAAAAGGTTATTATTTTAATGAATAATATTAAATATGAATAATAAAAATTATTAATTTATTTTATTTTATTATTTTTATTATTATACACTATTTAATATAAATCAATAATTCTAAAAAATAATTCTTCGTTATTCAATAATTATTAAATTGAAATTACATTACTTTACTATTGGAAGTGTCAATTGGCACATAATGCTTACACTTACCAGCTTACAATCTGAAAGTATTTAAATTCTAAATATCACATTTGTTTAGATTATTCCATTATTTCAAATATATAATCTTTGTGCAATATTCTAGGTAGGTCAGGGTGGCCAGAGGTTATTACCAAACAAATTTGTATAATAAAAAATTGTGTATATCACTTGGGTATGGTTTTTTTTAATCAAATTTTTAAGTACTTTTTTATGACAAATAGCCCATGTAATTGTGAACTAATACATAAATCAAACAAATTCAATGTAAAACAATAAATTACAATTACATTTTTATTTGTTCTAGGATAAATTAATATGAATAATTAAAAGTCTAAACATGCAATTTAAATAAGTTTTTCTAAATCTGTCTGTCTTTTTTTAGCAGCTACTAAAGCAGCCCTAGCCATAGCTTCCACTTCTCTTATTTCAAACAAGTGCTTCTATTTTTAAATGATATGATACAATTTTAAATATAAATGTCATAAATAAATTTAATCATGAAACAACAAGTGTTATAATTATTAAACATATTAATAAAGTAGATGACAAAATCAAAAATGAACACAAATAATAATATTTTAATGAAATATTGTACAGCTGATAGTTTAAAGTCATACCAGCTATAGATATATATAAAATTACAGATTTACTATGTGAGCATAGTGAGACATTTTTTTGTTAAATTGTCTCAAATCAAACAAATATAGACATCAAAATTTTAATATAACATATTTTAAAATTTGTGTAAATATTAAAAAAATTGAGTATATCATTCAGGATTGTAGCATTTCACCAAAATTTCAAAATTGAAGTATATTCAAGTATATACTTCAATTTTGAGTACCCCTGGTAGGTATAATAAAAGATTGTCACTACATTGCAAGTCTTGGCATATAAAGAAAATTGTTACATGCAGTGGATTTTTTTTTAATTTTTTGAAAATAAACAAAGGATAGTGAGATGCTTGATAATAATGGTGTGGTAGGCTTTAATTAATCACCAGCTTTTAGTAGTGTATAGGAGTTACTATTGTTAATACATTTTTTTTATGTTTCGTCTAAATACTGGCATATGAGACTCTTGGCATGTAACAATTTTTTTAGGTGCCGAGTCTTGCAATCTATAAATTACAATAATAAAAACTGAGTAAACTAAGTGAATATTTTATAATTAAATTGATTTATAAATTGCTTTAATATTGTACCTAGCACATCTACAAGAGATAATATGTTAATAAACAAAAGTGAAATTTATATAATACTTTCTAGAATTTTGCAAACTGGTAGATGTAAGCAGTAGGTATGTGTCAATTGAAACTTCTTTGTTATTCTCCAAATATTATTAACTTTTTAATTATAATTGACATATTCATGTTTCTAAATGGTCTGGACATGGTATTGTGTATATTTGCCAATGCCAATATACTATTTGAAATCAATATCTAAACCAACAGTAGTAGATTGTTAACTCATGCCACCATGATTCTGCCTGATCTTTTGACAGAATTGGAATGCTGGAAATCATTTTGGGTTGATATACCACAAAATAAAATACAGTATCATCCAAACCCTCAAGCAATATTATCCAAATATAACTACTGCTCTTAAAAGATTCACAACTTTGCCTGTCTCTACATTAACTGTTGTTGTTGTTGTTGTTGTTGTTGTTACTACCGATGTGTTGTTGTTGTTGTTGAGCATTCATTCAGCACAATGCAGCATTTAAAAACATACCTCAGAAATTGTACTTCTAGAGAGAGAATAACTGAGCTGGCACTCATGCATATATATCAAGAGATGGATGTTGACTATGATCTATGCCTGCAACAATTTGCTGCTGATAGTCCTTGTTGTATTTTGTTAACCTTTGAGTGAACATTTTGTATGATAGGTACCTAGATTACTACTTATTGAATTTATTTGTACATACATACATTTATAAAGTTCTGCATTTATTAGCTGTTGACTATATATAATTACTGTTTGTCTTTTAGTGAACATTTTATTTGATATTGTGTTGTCATACCTACATTATACCTACTAGTAGAATATATGAATTTAAGAATCTTATATACTGTTTTGTATTTTCATATTCATAAAAGAAAAAGTCATTTAAAATGGTGCACCTATATTACATCTTTTGCACCTATTTCATATTATAGCATACAAAAAAATCTAGTCTGACTACATCCCTGATTATATAGTATTTGGCATTGGCAAGCTATTTTTTTTATTTTTTATTTTAATTTTCAGATATTATCAATTTGATATAAGCCCTTAGGCTTAAGTCAAGCCTAAAACTATGTCTTGAATGGGTTAGTATAAGATTAAGAATAATTATTATATTAATTATATTTAGTTTTGAATTATTCTTTTCAACTTTATTTTTAATAACAATGTTAAATGTCAATGACATTGAGTTTGACAAGAGTAAGAGACTAGTACATACTTAGTACTAGTAGTAGTAATCACTTTTTATAACAATACTACTACTAGTATATAAAACAATGTTTAGATTATGTTTAACTAAGAATTATTCATATTTTACTTTTGATATGCAAACATATAAATACTATAATACTACTAATAATAATATTTAAATATATACATTGTTAGTAACAGAGTCTACATTTTTGCATAGCAACCATTTTTCTGAATTATTTCTTTTAACATTCAATCATATAAATTAAATTAATATATAAAAATAAATAAAATTTATAAAAGTGTGTTTATGAGCAAAGTATTTAAAAAAATGTATAAAAATGAATCATGTAAATAGAATAAATATACAAAATAAATACCGTAGTTCACTGATTTCTTAATATTAATACAAACAAGGCGCAGTTTCATTTACAGTTTCGAATCTAATGCATTTTACGTATTCAAACAACAAAAGGGTGCAACAAAAGCAAATTCAAATTATTAATTTATTTGTATAGCTCTGTGCCTTTGTTACATAATATTTGTTTTAAGTAGAGTAATATGTTTAATACAAACTGTATAAAAACGTTTTGCGTTAAAAACCTATACACGGTCAATAAAGGGAAGAAAACGTAACAACACAACGCGTATTGCTACTAACATTTATTAAACCAGTATTTCACCGTTACTTATACACCCTTTTATAAAAAAGCTAACTCAGGATGGATTTACCTAACTAAATACATTATTGATAGCAATTAATTTAACGGAATATATTACTAAGTAGAGTTAAATTAAACTAGAGATTAATGGTGGAACATAGAGTAAGGAGGATTATACATATATCGGGTGGAATGTGAAAACCGTCCTAACTTGTAGAACTCCTCAAAAATAATTATATAAATCATACTAGAAAAATTATTATAAAGTGACTAACTGAACTAACCGAAATTTTAAACATATTAATATTGTTGTTTTAAAAAGGTTTGTTTTGTTTTTAAATATTTCAAAATTATTTTGAAGCGCTCATCGAGTTATAGTACGGTTTTTGCATTGTACTCTAATAATATTATTGTACACTAAGATAAATTACATCATCAACAAATTACACTAAAATAGTTATAAAAATACTATCTATAAATTTAGAAAAGCGCTATATGCTATAAATATAATCTAAGCCAATTATCCCGTGTCTAAAAATAGGTACAAGCTGTTTTACATGCCCTCCCCAAGCCGCAAATGTAAAAGTACAAGAGTAGAAGGAGATCTATGTAACAGATAGTTTATAGTTTATTAATGGTCACGTAACCTTAGTAAAATGATCAAATAGCTGTAAAAAAGTCTTCATATTTTCAAAATAAACGAAATTCTTTTATTTTTTTTTTGGGGATACTTAATAAAAATTAATTACTGTTTAAATTATATACTAAAATATTTGTGATTACATTGCTATTTTTTTAATAGAAAAATTGTGTTCTAAAAATAAGTTTTTTTTTATTGAAAACTTTTTTAATTTTTTTTTTTTAATTAACGATTAATTAACGGTTACCTCCTTCCTTCTTCTCGGATATGGATGAGTAAAAATAGCCCGATATATATATACCCGAAATATACCTGTGCATGTATGTATATATGTGTCTCAACAAATAGTTTAATTCTTAGTTATAATTTATAAATATTTAAAAAATTATGAGTAACATTATAAAATGATGTAAATATATAAAATTACTAACAAAATTATTGTAATATTTCATATTAGATACGTTAAATGCATACACATTTAGTAGACACGTTTATGTATACTGTTTGACGGGATACAAAATATATTTTATATATAGAATCTGCTACATCGATATTTTCATAGAATATAATATCCCTTAAAAGAAATGTAATAGGGTCTGAAAGGCAAAGAAAGTAAACTATAATGTTAATAAAATTGACATATAATAAGAACATCTGTTCGTATAATTAAATTAATAGGATTAAAAATGATTAAATATGATTAATGAAATATATTAATATGTAGATGATATTTTCGGTATATTTCAATTTAATGAACAACTTAAAATGACATACTTTTCATTTTATTATTTATTCATATTGCAAACACTTGTCGCTATAACTTCAATTTCGATTACCTTAAATTAATGGACGAAATTTCTATAATATAACCAGTTCTGTTGAAACTATATATTTTCTGTTTAAGTATCTATTCATTCAATTATAATAGAATAAGAATGACTGTATATTATGACATAATATATAAACGTTAACTTAGTGTGCTTTTTAAAAATGAAATACATATTTCTGTAACAGTAACTATTTTATTTATATTAATTTTTTTGTTATACATAGTAAACATACAAATAGTAGTAAATATTACAAATGTTTATTAATATAATAATGTTATTGGCTATTATAATTTCCGATACTTTATTTTTGAAAGTATTTAATATTGCCAAGTAATTAAATGTGGTTTAAAAGTATTTAATCCACATACCGAATAACATTAAAAAATCATTCGCGTAACTTCTTGATTTAAAGAAAAATCTCAAATTCTCTTGGAAAAACTATTTGCCAGGCGTAAAACTAAGTTTTTGTGCGTAAAATCTTGTTTATGTCATTTTCAACAAGATTGTGAGGCAGGTAAAATAATTTTATATAATTAAAAAACAAACAATTATATAGACATTTTCTTTATGAATTTGTTCCCAGATACATGGCAATTTTATACGTTATTGATGTTTGATATGTGGAAAATTGTATGATCGCGCTACTGGTTCGTCTGAATGTAATTAATTGATTGAGAGAATTAATTGATAGTGAAGCGAATTGATTATCTGTTTGTGAAATGGGGGAATTATTTCTTGATAATGACAATGAAGAAAGTAGGGAGATGTTTTTGGTTTTGTTAATTTTGGCGCGATGTTTTGTGATTTGCTTGATTATGTTTTTGAATATGATTTAAAATTCTTATTTTTAAATTTATGGTATAAATAGTGAGCGTCAAGTTGATTGTTTTTGGGTCACGATAAACGCGATTCCTAAACGTTTCCTAATAAATATATCAGCTGTTTTCATTGCCTTTGAGAAATTGAAATTAATTAATAAATTATTAATTGAATTGGTGCCTTTATATAACAACTTTTGATAACAAATTTAACCACAAAATATGTATGAAATAAATACACTCAAAGTGGAACAACAAACCAAACAAACCCTTTCAGGTCGCTATACATTCGAGTTGCCCACTCACATAGACTGCTATCTGAACGGAAGTCCAACACTATTTCTCTGGGTCACCCCGCTTCAAAGATAGATTTTTGAATGATCTTTTTCATTTTATATAAAAAAGATAAAATGAATCTAATTTATTTGAAAAATTCTTAAATATATTTGAAATTTCTTTCAAAAACATCTAAATGATATTCTAAGAATTGTTATAATTGTCTTTTTATTTAAAGAACTGTTAATTGCTAAGTACTGGGACATCATATTTTATAGACTTCTGAAACCTTATATGTCCTATGCTACATATTTTAATACCACAGATGGGTTTCGCTTTAAAAAATTGGAAACAGTATTACATATAAGGACAAATCGTATAAAACTAAATACACTGTAAGTGAACGATTTAAAAATCAAGGATTATGTTTAAAAAAAGTCGTTTAAATATTTAACTATGTGAACTAGAGACGTGCGAAAAATATGTAATTTCAGTTTTAATTAATTTTTTGTTTGGTAGGAAGGATTTAGCATAATATGTATTTAAATAAAGTTTCGGCAGCTGCTTGAATTTTAAATTTTTTCGAACGATGTCTATAAAGATTTTGTTCAATATCTGTAATTTAGGATCCGACAAAATGGTAAATATTACATCAGTTGGGGGATCCCCACCAAAATATTTATGATTGAGTCACACATTAATCACAATTTTTCTCTAAGATCAAGAGTCATTTGGTATTTACGATGTTTTGCATATAGCTACACAAAATGCAAGATAAGATTTGTACATACCAATAATTATTTTATAAATATTGCAGTTCAAAATTCAGATTATTCTCCTCATATTTGTTCCTCACCTCCAGTTTAAATCTATTTCGTTGAGCCTGGTTTTTATTTGGTATATTTAGTTTAAATGACTTCACATGTATAATACAATGATGTTAAAAATTGCACATATTCTGAACAGAGCAATATCGTTGAAACTGTGTTCTAGAAAAGGGATATACCCTTTTGTTTAATACATAAATATTTCTATATATATTTAGAAATAGAAATACATATAGATACATATGATATTTTAACAAAATATAACAATATAAGATATAGAGATATAATTTATATTATTATATAAATAGATAATGTAATAAATATTAAAATATGTATCATATAAAATAAAATAAAATAAATATACAATTGCTTGGACATTAAAAGTACTAAAAAAAAATATAAGGGTATCTAGGAGTTATTAAGCTAAATAAAATCAAAGATACCTTTCAAAAAATGCACTCTGAATTTCATTCTTACGGATATCTTAATTTACTAATTAATTGTATAATATCAGTACCTATATATATAAATAACTTTAAGTAATTAATAAATGCATTTGTAATCTCAAAAATTAAGTAGGATTAAAAAATTGTTCTACATATTCTTTTCTAAAAATGTTTACAAGCTTCTGCATTAACCATAACGTTATACAATCGTATCAGCTTATGTTTCATTGGACCATAATTGTTTTTTTCATTTTCAGTGATGTTTACTATTGGTTGTTGACATTGCCATTATAGCATTTTTATTAGAACTTGTCTTATTTAACATCACCACGCAGGCTATGTTACGCATATATAAATATTGGGAAGAATTACATCTAAGCAGTTAGTAAAACAAGTTGATTAGCATTTTGAACTTACTCTAAAGCAATTGTGTAAAATATTTGTTGACATGGCTTTAAACGTGAATGTTTCCGATCGGAATCAGTGCAATGTTGATCTGCGCTTAGCAGACACTGCCCGGCTAAAGCATTTGATGTATTACTATAAACATTGTGTTCAGATGAATGATTCTCTCCGACAAGATTTTCTGAATGTAGTCAAAGAAGAGATTCACATCCTGTCACATGCCAATCAGTTGAATACCTGGGTTCTCATATTACTCCTCACAACTTACGTCATCATGACACTTTTTGGAGCATTTGGATCCGGTCTTGTTATTCACGTAGTAGCACGTAACCGACAGATGCGAACTCCACGAAATGTTTTTATAGTGAATCTAGCGATATCGGATCTCACGCTGTGCTTGTTCACACAGCCTTTTAACATGCTCCGCTTACTGGCGGGCCACCAGGAATGGGTCCTGGGGGAATTTATGTGCAAATTCGTGGCCATGTTTCAGGGCACCAATGTTTTCGTGTCAACTATTAGCATTACAGCCATTGCTCTCGATAGATTTCAGGTAAGGGCAGACACGTATGAGGATAATAAAATATTGAAACTATAAAACAAAATGAAAGCAAGGAAACCTTTTGTAACATAAGTTGATCTTAGAATAGTCTAATACTTTATTTTGTACAGTTACATTACAAATAATTCCGAAGTGTTTTTTGAAATGTTCAGTAGATCATCAAACTGCATTAAAATTATTTCCCCGCTCAATTAATTATTTAGAAAATATTATTAAATGGAATCATGATAACCGCATAATGAGCTACTAGATTTTATTTCTGTTTTATATGTCCCTAGGGAGATAAAATCTTGTTATCTCCCGCAAATCGTTCAAATTCAATTAAAAAATATGCGGAAGATAAAAAGTTGTTATCTCCCGCATTTTTATCGAAAGATTGAAACTTTTGTAAACATCAATACTCTTGATATCGCAAAGAGCGTCAGCCACAATACAACAGTACTTGCCATCTTAATCAAAAGTTTAGCTGAAATCATGAATTAAATATTGATTCCAAATTTGAATAATAA
>JAYRBW010076249.1:0-48814 GCA_036023295.1 Invenusta paracnida | reverse complement strand
TTGAATACTTGAATGCCAATGTTCCAGAGCTCCTACCACCTGATTCGTGGCCTCCTAATAGCCCGGACTTAAATCCAATAGACTATACAGCATCTTGTCCCATCTTGAATGGAACGTATAATGAATCAAAATCAGGGATATGAATCATCTGAAGCAAAGGGTCATGCAATGTTTGCAAGAATACCTACAAGCTAACATTGAAGAAGCTATCTCTGCTTTTCGGGTGAAGCTTCAAAAAGTCATCCATGAAAACGGCCGACACATTGAACAATTTGTTTAGTTTTTACCCTGTTTTGTTTATCAAATTTTGAACTTCTTCGTTTGTTAAAATTAAAAATTTATTAATGATTGTCATATTATGTTTAACATTTCTAATATAATTTGATCCAATGCAGTACTCAGACTGGTGATAAATTGATTTTCTGACTATTTGCATTCATTGCATAGTTATCAGAGAGTACTTATGTAAAATACGGAACATTTCATCAAGCATAAACATTTTATATGGCATGATTTGGTATCTTGTTTTTTACGGACCCTGTGTATTATTTTAATATAATTAAACTCACTCGAATATACAATTTTATCTTATGTCTAATTTTGAAATTAGGCAGTCTTTATGTATTTATTTAAAGTTAATAGTAAATTAGTTTACTTTGTTTTAATTTCCTTTATCTATTTATATTTCTTAAACGTTAATATTGTCCTTTCTCTAGTCATCTTCTAATTTAAACGTCTGTTTTATTAAAAAATATATATACCGGATTATTTTTTCATTGTGATATAAAATATTTAAGTGAAGCAAGTTCTTTTTGAGAGTTAATATATAATTAAGACTCTTATCGATTGCTGGTGATAACGTAACAATATTTCGTTAGCGGTAACAAATTGATAATGTCCGAAATTTCAACAAAAATTTACTGATATCTCTCTAGTGCACAATGTCCACCGGGAATGCAAACCATGCATCTCAAGTTTAATGTGACTGCGGATAGCGCTGTTGACGGGGTGCTGAACAGAATTGCTTTTGACGCGATAGACGGTAACATGTACAAAGGCTCTGCCGAAGTCTCGTGCGGTTCCGCCAACCATCCGAAGGAAATTCAAGTCTTTGTCACCGTAAGTCTTTGTAGCATATATAATTTGTTGTTAATTATGATTATTTGATCGCATTGTTGTTTTTATCTTCTGGAATTTTAGAAAGATGACTTCATGGATAAAATTGATCCACTAAAGATTCGAGTTACTTGGGTATTGCAGACTCCTCAGCGACAAAGCTCACCTGGTCAGCTTACTGACTTTTCGAAGTATCCGATTTACGATTTAGAGAGGAACTTCAAGGAATTCGAAGTATGATTTGAAGTTGATTGTTTGATTAATTGTAATTATATTTATGTAGCATGATTGTGTATACATATGTCTTTAATAATCAATTTTTGTTCATTTCTAGGTTCCTTTCGAACATGGATGCAGCGAGGATTTGTCTTGTTTTCCGCAGCTTGATGTTCAGTTTAGCTCATCGTTAAAAAAGTAAATTAACATAATTCACTTTGCGCTTTATTTAGCGATGAATTTCGTATTATATAGATTAACTAATACTAACTCCAATAAATCGGTTATATTTTGAAGTACTAATATAATAAGTAATATACATTATAAATTTATATTTTTTAACTGAATTTTTTATTCCGCTCTTGTTTTTTGAATTTGTTTCAGAAACTTAGGCGTTGTAAAATGCTTCCAGTTTTATTGCGTATAATAATTGGGATATTTTTTGCATAATATGCTTCAAGATTTATTAAGAAAAGTATCATTACAGTTGAACTATAAATTAATCAATGTCTTTTATTACTTCTTTTCGCTCCATCAATCCAGAGAGGGGCAAGAATATGTACTCTTCGTTGGTCACGACGAACACATTTGGGTCAACGTCACAGTTCGCAACATGGCTACGGGACGTGTTCCTGCCTTGGCTCATCAGACATTCTTCGCGATGAACTTTTCCAAGTCCTTCTTGGATTTCAGTATTGCTGAACCAGTGAGTGATTTGCATGATATTGATCGTCTTTAACATTATACCAAGTAAAAATTGTACAATTATTACGTATTTTATAACAAGGATTAGTGATGTTATACTGCATATTCTTGAATTAAAATAGGTTATATTTAGTTTCCTTACTTGTAAATTTATTTAGTCGTCTTATGGTACAATTTAACAAAGACATTTATGATGTCTTCTGCATATTTTTATGTTTGTATAATATAAGTTCCTTGGTATTTCCAAATGTTATTCAATTAAGAGTGTGTTTATTGCAGTTTGATTCAAGTGGATAAATCATTATAATTTATCAACATTTTGATAGCCTGTCTCTCTGGGTCTTTCTTTTCAATATAACATTTTAGCAAACTATGGTACCGGCTTAAATTCGTTTATATTGTTTTGCTTTGCTTATCAGATACCTCCTTTACAATACTTCTCTCCGAGTTAACTATATTCAAATGTAAAGATACTGGTTGCAAGATTTCAGTCATTGTATTGTAGTTTCAATGTCTAACGTTGTAGGTACTTCTGTAGGCACCTTGTACTGTACTGTCTTTTGGTAACTATAGACTTGATGTAAGTATAGTAATAGTTGACTGAGAAAAGCCAGATACCTTAGTTATATTCTCCATTCATTGGTCCACAATCAATACAAGCCTCTTAATACCTGGCTAGGCTAAGTTGTATTTTAGTGTATGATTCAAAACTATAAAGGTGGGTACAGTACAGTACAACACAAAAAGAACTAAGCGTCAAGATTGTTAGGTATGATAAGCGTGAGTCATGGAGATAGTGTTGCCGCAAAAGGGTGACGCTTGTTATGTTGTCTTCAGCGCTATTGTCATTGTCTCTAAGCCCCTTTCCCCTCTCTCTCTCCCCGTACACCCTTATTATCGGTTCCTGTGGAACGTTTCTTGTGTCTCCAAATTAGGCTTTGTTTTATCCACCATCTTCCCCTCCTCAATTTATCCCTTATTCCTCGTGCAGTCTCTGCTCACTGCTAGCTCACTGCATAAGAGTATTCTAAGGTAATTTACCTTGTCATTGTTAGACGTTGCCATTGTCATCTGTCTTAAGATAAGTTCTACATAGGGATGTCTAAATGTCCGTTTCTCAACAATCTTCGTCGCCGTAGAGGGGCTAGGGAACCTTTTTAAAACTTCATTCAGCACTTTGACTAGGATTTTAGTCTTTTTTTATAGTAATATAATGTTTGCGCGCCTCATTTTATTGACTGTGCGCTTCATTTTGATACCAAATAAGATTTTGTAAGAAACTTAAACAATTGACTTTTCCTGTTTGTAGGAATAAAATTGTCATAAATCCAAATATTATATTGTTAGACATCAAATATAGTATTGATATATTTATACATATTATACGTATGTGTATATATAGGTTATTTACTGACACACCCACATTGAAACTAAATTTACCTGTAGTGGAAAAGATATGGCAATCGATATTATATACTTAAGATTAACATAAAGTATTATTTTGTCACAACTTAACAGTCTATTCAAGTTTTTGTTATTGCAAGCCATCTGAGATTTAATTCGCATTAATCGAGCATTGCTGGACAAAGGAATACAATATAGCGATATCGTGAGAACCCGAGAACTTGTTCGGTTTCATACAGACCAAGATTACCCTCCAAGTCCTGCTATTCACAAACCTTTGCGGATGTCTTTTTATCGAGTATTTTCTAATCTATACTCACTGAGACAGCTCAGTCTATATAGCTCATTTAACCGGGTAGTGAATTACAAGATAGTTAACGGAACTCATGATTCCATTACGTGCAGTAGCAAGTCGTTTAATTTTGCTGCTCTTTTTTCGAAATATATATGCACTATACCGTCTAATTTGTAATTGTATTGAACATTGTAATTACTGAAAAACTGAAATGAATGATTTGAACACAATGTCTTAAAATTAATTTTTATTGTAGAAATAATATAACGTTTTTTAGAAAGATAAATGTTTTCAATTTCATTGTTATTTAAATAATTTTCAAGATTATATTAAACTTTTATTGGAATATTGTAAGCATGAAAATGGCTTTGCTATCTAGCGTCCCAGAATAATAATGTCCCCTATACTTTTGTTCAAATTGTTTACTGTATTTGTGTGTTCACATGGTATTACCATATACTCGTACATTCATATTTGTTAGAAAAAATACTCTGCCAACTTATATATAGTTCTATTAGTATTACCTTCGAAAGGTTACCGATAGTTTATATCTTATCACTCAAGTATAGTAAGTTACACACACACATACACATACATATATATATATTCGATATACTATAATATTTGTTATTGATAATGTATGTCTTACATATTATACTAGAATATTAAATAAGATCATATTATGGCAGGCTGGAATGTTTTGTTTACTTAAGGAAATATACGATAGTATATGAATATCTTTACACAATATTAAATATATTTGTCTCACTCTAACTAACATTTGACACACTGAAAGTATTTGAGAAGCCCTTAGCCACGATTTTATAGCCTTCTCTATAGGTATTAGTTTTATATTTAATATAGTCCTCGAAGCTAACATTTTAGTAACTTTTATTAATATGTTCTGTATACATATGTATATTGACATATTACTATGATAGATGAACGAATCCAAAATATTATTATAGATATGAAATGCAAGTTTGAACGTATCTTCAAAAGTTATGTCGTTATGTTTCAAATATTTTCTCTTGTGGATGCATGTATCATGTTAGTTGTAGTGTTTATTTATATTGCATATTTTGACACCTCATTCTTTAACATAATATGTAAGTTTTTATAGTGAGAAAAATTAATTGTCAAGTTTTTTGTTCATTGTTTATTTTACTACATAACTGTAATATTCCATTTTTACTTATTGTGCAATTTATTAATTATTCGGAATTGAATATTATGTTGTTCAAATAGAAAATGTAAATAATTTTATTTGTCATTTTAGTATCTTACTTTTCAATACAGGGTGATAATTAACTTACACAAAAATAAATAAACTTACTATCATTAAATAAATACCTTGTGTTATAGATAGTAACATGTTTAAATACCAATTATTTAATTAAATGTAGATTCGTTTAAGTTAACCCACAATTACGATACATTGAAACATTTGTTTTTAAATTTAACTTTTGTGAATTAATGCGTAGCTATATTTTTAGAGTGGATTTGATGTTTTCTGTAAATATTTTGAATAAAATTACATCTTAGGCCTTACTTTATAATATTTCAAGTAACTTTAATGTTATAGGTAAAATTAAATATATTATTTAAATAACTTCAATATTAAGTAAATGTACTTAGTTATTGTTAGATTTGAGAAGTATTATTTCAGTGTATTTACTTCAAAATTCTAGTTATCACATAGAAACGAGGACAACAGAATTTGCTTAAGTTATTTAAATGCCAACAATTTTTATATTTATAAATAAATGATATACGTTTTAGATGTACGTTGTTCACGTATAATAGGAATAATTCAGTAAATTTCTAAAAGTATTTCATATGATTAGCAATCATATTTGGATCTCATTAAATATGCTTAATTATTTGTTATCATATTTTAATTCCAAGTTTTTAAAGTGTGAAATATATTTCTTTAAAGGTCAAAGCTTACTAATTGTACAATGCATATGGTTCGGAATTATTACATGGAAGTTTAAATTAGTAAATCTTTAATATTTCAAATAAATTCAAATTTACCCAATTTTCTTGTATTTGCATATTTTTATATAATTCAATTCAATATTACTCGTCTAGGAATATAATATGCCTATTTCTTGGATTGCATAATTACAACTATTTCGAGTGTTTATATTACATGCCTACATCAATATACAATATAACATAATGTGGAGTTGAATATTTATACGCAACCGTAATTATTTGTACATTTTCGTCCCATTTCCTGTCTTTTGTTGACGACTTCATCTCAAAACGTCGCAAATTGCGAATTAGCCTTTGTCAGTGAATGTTGTAGCCTTTGGGGAGGTTTCTCCCAGTCTTCCTTTCATTACGCATGTATTACTTCATCAGGCGTTAGATGCAACAAATTGTGGACAATTAGTATATGCTCATTCAGAGAAACTAATTTCTCTTCTTGTATGTATAGTAGTATAATCAGAGCTTTGACATACTGTGTAAACATTTTTCAGTGGAGGGCAAAATACGGCTGTTTCCAAATTTTTCTTTACATAGATTTCTCCTTATTTCCCCAATCCTTTTGGATGTTGTTCATTTTGTCAGAGATGTAGATTTATTACGACTCGTTTATAGAAAGTTGTTAAGACTTTTTAATGCACGGCATTTATCTATGTATGATATAGGCTGCTGAAAGTAAAGAGAAAAATCGAATGTTTCAATATATTTTTGATGATTCAACTATATCCGCATGCACAAATCAGTTGATCAGTGAAATTCAATCCAGACTTCTTTATACCTTTCTTGAGTTATAAACATCGTTGATCACTTGTCAACTGGCGACAAAGCTACACTGTGTCACGTTGGGGAAGATGTTTTTGAATGATTAACGTAATTTAATGGTGATGCATGTGCAGACTTTGTTTATCTGCTTGGCATGATTGTCCCCTTGTTCAAAGGGCTACTTACCACTTTATAGTTATAGGTATATTTATATATAAAGCTGGTAGAACTATGAATTTGATATTGGATGAGAAGGAAGGTCATATATTTCATAATTTTTGTATCTCATTTCTACGCCTAATAGTTTGTGTCTACGGGCGTATACACGTACGACACATACTTAATTCACCTGCTCCCTGTGTTTATGTTAAATGATTGACCTCCCAACAACTAACATGTGCGCGGTCACATCATACTTAACTCTTCCATCAAATTCACTTCCTTATAAGGTATTAACTTAATTAAACTAGTATACTGCCGTAAATGGTTACTTTTCTATGTCGACTTAGCTTCACGTGTATTTGTGATTTTTTCTTAATCTCGCCCGTTTTAATTCTTCACCATTTTAAGACTTAATATATATTAATCAGATTCATTATTAATTATATACATTATATACATACTTATTGTGTTTTCAAATAGCACTATCGAAGTAGATGCTCCTTAATTGTAACCAGTCATTTGCCTTAGTCTGACTAACTTCCATAGATTTAAGGTTACCTTAATTCACACGATTAGCACAATGTGCGTGGTGTCCGTTGCAAACATGCATATTGCACATGTTTCTAATTCACATGTTTTTATCTCCTATGGATAACTTGCTTGCCAAGTTAAACTAAGTTGAACTATTTTGAATATTTTAATTATTTCATTTTTAGTCTTTCTATATAACACTGGCTATATTATATCATAAAATTTCACAATTATCCATATATTTTAGATATATGTATAATGTTTGATTATTTTATCATAATGGCATTCACAAATTAAATTTTTAAATACCTACTTGACTCCTGTTAATTGAAGTTATAAAATGTTAAAGGTATGAGTGACATGCATTCAAGATAACGATTACGAATTGGGTGGTTATTTCGTAGTCTTAAAAGAAATTTAGATAATTTATAAACTAAAGTCACATATTAAAATATGTTTATACTTTCGTAGGAAATTTTTTTAAATATAATCTTTTCTGTGTTAGGCATATCTGGTTTTTGTATTTTTTAGATTTTTTAAAATAAAATGTTACTATAGTAAAAAGCCCTATCATATTATTTATTCCATAAATATCCATCTTATTGTTTGGTAATTGTTCATTCAGTTAAAACACAATTTGTTTCTTCTGTTAATTTGTTTTATATTTTTTGTTTATTTCTAAAATAAAATAAAAATGTATCTATTAATTGGTTCTAATAGGTGTGTTTATGTATATGTATATGTATATGTATATTATCATGTTTGATACGCACCTCTCCATTTCTCTTCCAGGGCCCCGCAAAAGCCATGGGTGAAAGCCTGACTTGTCTGGTAAAGAATCCATTGGGCCCAGGGGAGATGGGACATTGTCGTGTCAAATTGAAGGTGGCCAACAACTTGGTCGACTCTGGACACGCTTACATGTACATCAATACCTCTGTCACTGTGTGAGTCATGCATTTTAATCTTTGGCTTCTTATCTCTCCTTTTATTGATACAATATAATTCGATCTAGAGGTATATAGTTAGATAGAAATATAATATATCATGTATATTAGCTTATAGAAGGTTGCGATCTATAACATTAACGACTTACTAGATTATCTGCCAACTACGTAACATTCATTATGATCCGTTTCTTTATATAGTTTATATTACACACTAATATTAATGGATAAATTTATAATATCGAGGGCCACAAATATATTGGAAAGGTTTATATGGGTTTCAAAGAAATTTATAATATTGATAGTATAGGACCTATAGTATTTTGACAATATTATACCAGCTGCACAGTTATCGTTACATATTATACAGGTCTTTTATAAAGTATGCAGGCATATTATTACGAATATATTGCGCGCGCCTTGGATCAGAGATATGCGTGTCGTGTAAACAATTATACTCGACTTAATTTCGGGCACTTGATTAATGTCGCATTCTAAGTGAAAGACTGTCTAGAAATGTGTATCATTAAAATATACCACAGGATATAACCTTGTTTTGTTGCTGATCTGCATGCTATCTATGTCATATACGATAGTATTATGTAAACGTTATCTAGTATATATATATATATATATTTTTTTCAATTTAATATCTTCTCTATTAATTAAAAATGGAGTGTTTATAAATAATTATTGATACTAATTCGAAAATATAATATTAAATTTAAAAAATGATAATATAATATAATTAATAAATTTTATATTTATTCATTTTTTTTAATATACGAGCAATTATTATTAACAAGTATATGTTTTACTATATATATATATATTTATAGTATATATAAACTTATTTTTTTATACATATATCTAAATTTGTATTAGGTTAAATTAAATTTAAAAATATTTTAAAAATAATTCATGTTCCTATCTATAAATTTTGAGTGTTAATTTCAATTTGGTTTTATATGTATCCCATTTTCTCTGCTGTTCACTTTACTAATAATTATGTGGAATGAGTTCTCATATTTCAGCCCAACTTAGTAATGGACGAATAAAACTAAATCAACAAGCCATAGTTAATTTTAATCCAAAATTATTTTCATCATCGATTATTTTTCTTATTTTACTTTCGATAGTCTACTGTATCATATCTTCGTTATGTCTATGTATCGATATCTACCTATAGAGTTTACCTATATTACAAAACCATAACCATTTTATAATGTTCTTCTCAATCGGAAGTTAGTTGACAAAGGTAGATTTCCTTGACGACACATCATAATATTTTCCCCAACTACCTTTACTTTTGTGAAACAGAAAGTATACCAGTAATTTTTTAAAAACCACTAGGAAATTGAAAAACCCAACCGGCTTTATAGCGATTTTCCGTATCTTTTAAGCTTTTCATTTTTTACCGCGCACAGAAGCAGGATAATTTTATCAATTTCTTTGAAGTAATACTGTAATAAATTTGCCAGAATTAATTCTACTTACAATTTTTAAAGCATCGTGGAGTTTGCTTTTTTACTCAAATTCTCATCGGGCATTTCTTTATATTTTAACATCAAGTTAGTACGTTTTTACAATAAATTATTTATATTATTCAGTTTTGTTATATTCTTAAATCGTGTAATACATATATACAATGAAGTCTGAATACATTTAATATGGGTCTGATTTGACGCTGTACGTGTACATCTACTATGGACGTATTTCTTGGTTAAATCGAAGTAATAAAATTAGCCAGCAAAGAAATTGAAATTCATGCTCTACCTTTATAACATATAGTTTGTCAAGGCGTGTGTAGTAATAAAATCAAACTAAAACAACACATTAAGCGCCTGCATAAGTGTAATGTGTTTGTTTTATATTATGTATAGTATTCTCTTTTATATAATTCCTATACACACAAGCCATGGCAACCTCATAAATACTGAAACTGTAAACTAATCTGTATTAGTAATTCTACTGTTATGTAACTATCGGGTTTGAAATATTTCGTATATTGACTACCTAAAGTGGTGCACTTTTCAAAATTAATATGTACAAAAAATATTACGAGTATATGTGTAGTATTTAATCATTGTTTAACTTTTAAAAGAGATGGTAGTATTCACACTTCTTATTTTGAAAGAATATTATCAAAATATTACATACTTTTTTTAAATGAAGATAAAATAAAATAAATTAAACATTCAATTCATGAAGTCCCCCCCTTCTAAAGGAAAATGTATTACAATTTATCAATATATTTATAGGTACCCCGTATAAGATTATTTTCTAACTTCTTTATTGTGTGGATTTGTTATTTTTTAAACCTTCTGTTTGAATACTTCATTGACTTGATAGATGAGGTATGCATTGATTTTATGGTGCTTATTCCATTTTTAAAACTATAAAGTAATTACTGTTTAAGCTTACCTTTCTTTCGTGATTCATTTGAAAATGTTGATCAAATTATTAGTTTGTGTAGAAATGTCTATCTATTTATAAGTACTTCCTGTAAGATGATTTATATTTTTCATATATTATATTGTTGTGAGCTTTACGATTGAAATGTAGTCATTATATTCTTTAAATCCTATTTGATATATAAATTTGACCCATAAAAGTATTACTGATTATTGTGTATCAGTATGTAAGCGCAGCATTTTCATCTCTGTGTATGACATATTTTATAGGTAATGTTTAAACAATAGGCATGAAAATTGTTTCTTTTGTGTCTAAGGAAAGATCTATACTTCTTTAGCTACCCTGTATATACGGCACTATTCCCTATTAAGTTCACGGTTGCAACAGTATTTCTTCCTGTATTTTTAAGTGACTCTCTGCTCTTCCGCAGTATATTATGTATTATATCGACAATCAAATTGACTATATAATATTAATAAATGCGCATATATATATAATATACTAATAAGGTTTCCCTCGTGATAATATTATTCTGTTCGTTAATATTAATTACTGTAGTATTGATTTATTAGTCATGCGCTGGGAGGTTACAACTCACAAATACATTATTCTGAGTAGGTATGTATAGAGTACGACGTCTACTATACGGTAATATTGTGGCCATTATTATGACGTATACTATTTCTTAAATCCCGTAATTTAAATTTGTATTACTGTTCTAGTGAACACTATTTTGATGATAGTATTCTTTCCCAATATAATATACTGTATAAAAGCTTATTATTTTGGTAATACAATATACCTTTCACATCATTATATAGGCTTTTAATTATGTGGAATACATTAAGATCAGTTTTTCAACCAACTAAAGAGGAAATTTTCTATCGTGTTAGATTGAATTTCAGGAAATTGCCATATTGTTGAATGAATCCTCTTCTATAATAGAATATATCGCTTTTATATATAAAGTAAAACATCAAGCAAGCTAACTATATAAATGTGTAAACAACTGGCAATTTAAATTTTTGAATCTAAATATCTTATTAATTTTAAATGCTATTTATGTTATGCATATGTTTTTATATTCTGTTTATAAATGTCCAGTAAAAATTAGCTGTCATCTGCACGCGCATGTTTTGTAATTTGATCACTATTTAGGATTTAGCGATAATATTTTCTGTAATAGTGTACAACATTCAAAGAATTTAGTATTAAATTTCAGTCTGCTTTTTTAACTATTAAATTGTGTTTATATTTTTCCAAATTTAATTTCATTGTCTTTGTTTACTAAAACATGCTTATCTATAATTGCGGACTAAAACCGTTTTATATCTATGAATTTCTCTTATAATCATGACAACCGGATTAATTTTAATATCAGCGTTATTCGTTGTCTTAATAATCTAGAATAAACTGTGTTATGTAAACTCACCGATTCTATTAACATGGTCATATCATAAGGGAGATTTAAATTATTTCCTTAATTTATATACACTCTTATGCAATATATTCTGATCAACTTTTTAGTTTTCTAACACATCGAACGACGGTCTTCCTAAAATGAATGATTAGGTGTTCTTCTATGTGCATGTTATATTGAGGTTAATCTGTTGTCATTTTATTTTTATTTATTTGCTAGCCGTAATTTTTCTATTTCGTCATATTAATATGTTTATATTCCATAACCATGATGGTGGTTATACTATAATATAACATACACTAAAATACTGTCTCATCCGCATTGAAATTTTATGCTTATTCAGCATGACCCGTTGATATATGCCTAGATGTAAAGAATATATTAAACTAAACGAATAATTTAATAATTATAAACTAGGAACTGCACAATACTCGTGATATTAGAATTGGTCATTGAAAGGTTTAATGTTGTCAGCCTTCCTGATGTTGGGTTTTAAACAGCTGATATTGTAATATATTGTGTCTTATCTGACTTTTAATTCAGGTAGCAGTCTGTCATAGGAAATCTTCGATTCGCAACGATTAACTATAATTGTAGTTGCTAAATTTCTACAGTTGCTCCAGTATGTTTAGTCTTGAGCTGGACCTAACTGCGTCATATTTCGGGGTTATAGAATAGGATGGAGATAGTTGGAGTCGGCTATGAAATTGCCTACAGAGTATAAATAAATTGTTGTAGTTGACTGCCTGCTCATATTTCCAGTCTTGGGACTTCTTAATTCACTCCACGTGTGCGTTTCGTTCGATTTACCGTATGTATCTATTTAGCGGGGAAATCGAAGTCAGAAAATTGTTGCTTGTATATATTTGATGCATCGGACACTCCTATCTTCTCTTTCTCAGTCCTCAAGAGAGGGATTATGGTGCTCTCTACGAAGACTGGCAAATATTCCCCTAATTAGATAGATACTCCGCCTCACTCACACTAATTAACCGATGTTTTTCTCTTCTTTTCCTTGACGTTCTCTCTCAAGTAACTCAGAAAATCACGAGTCACTTCTGCATTCTGTTGATGATCAGTAGAAATATACAACAACCAATACATTTTAAATCAATGCCAGCTAGTAACGTGTAGCTTGATTTTAAATTTGAATTAATTAATATTTGTTCGCTCGTCATTCTTCCATGATAATTCTTTTATATTGATGTTTATAATTTGACATTTCTTTCTGCTTTACAGTCACAAATCGGCTATTGTAAACACCCGTCAGCTTGTACGAAATATGAAGATCAGGATAAAAATGTACACAGATCTACAACTTTCGTAAGTTTTTCTATTTATATAGATTAATTTAACTTACATCCTTGATATCCCTAATATTTAAAATTACGATGTGCAAAATAGATTTACAAAGTTTTAGCCATTTCTGATGGAAGTCCTTAAATTTAGATATTATTACTTACACTCTGTTTTTCTGATATTATATCTTCATATTCAATTTTAATTCTCAACTGTTAATTATTTTTTATTTATTTTTCCTAGATTATTTTTTATTAACTTTGCATTATTACTTTTATTTAGTCTTAGATAAGTATTATAGGATGTTTATAATTATATTAATACAATCATTAGCAGTAATATTTTTGAAAGATTTCTATTTAATTTTCAAGATTGTTATAGCATAATGTTTAATTGAATGTTTACAAAAACGGTTAATTTACTGTGAAACTGAGTATTTCTTTAATTTCATACACATGAATATATATTTTATATGTACCATGAAGTATCTCCTAATTTTATTCAGGTCAACGATTGACCCTTCACAAGTGTTCTACGATAATACTACGATTCTTGGAGCTTCGGCCATTTCCCAGGAACAGAAAATCGGGAGTAAATTCACCATAAAATACACGGTAAATTAAATCTCTCCATCTGTGCATATTTATTGTATATGAGTGAATCTGTTCCTGATGAACTATATCTTGTTCATATAACCAATAAACTATACGCATGAAAAAACTGGCTATTTCCAATTAAATTTTATCCCCACTTAAAAGCCATTATTTTGAAAGATTGTTAATAACGCATTGGAGGGTTTAAATTTAAGATTACATTATTTCATTTTCTTCTTAGCGCACGCTAGCTTCTTTATAGTGCATCTAAAATCTCCATTTTGCAGTGCTAAAAATATATTTTTAAGTATTATAATATTAGGAATTCTTTTAAATTTAAATCATTATTTATTATTTTTACCTATTATTATGTTGTATTTGTTTAGGTAAATATTTTACATGTTAATAATTATTATTACGTCTATAATTATTTTTTAAGACGCATAATATGATACGACTTTGTTTTACAGTTTTTTATTGTGGACCTTAATTCAGAATTCTTTCGCATAGTAATGAATTATCATTAGATCCCTTTATTAATACGATGTGTGTATATACCATAAGGTAGCCGACTGAAATTGATCGGCCTTTTATAATGTAGTCTTCAGAGATTTCCGAGTCACTGTTATAGGCATGTATACATTGAAGGCGAGGGGGTTAAATATACCCATCATGTATGTATACAAAGCTGCTTTTCAATTTGAATTCCGGTTATTATCTGAGGGCACAATCCTGATGACCGCAGCTGATATGCCTGGTTTGTTTATTTTTGTGCCAACATTGAGTGATGATGACTAGTTAAACTATCCTACCCTATAAGGCTAATGAGAATGGTCAAACATTAGCAACGGCGATTTGGGTATGTACGTATATGTGTATAGGATATGGCCAACTAATAATCATAATAGTCGACGTTTCATTTATGACTAATTAGAGAGGTGGCGGCTTTCTCACTGTTATAATGATCGCGCTCTTTCTAACTTTAGTCATCTGTAATTGCCTCAGTTACTGATAGTCTGAGATTGAGACAATTGTATAGGTATCTAATATAGACAATAATGTAATATAATGCTATCTCGTATAGTCTAATAAGATATAGGTATAGAATTCAATATAATATAATGTAGTTGATACGTATTGACTGTCATACTGATCTCTGTTCTGGAGCTAAACACTAATAATGTACTTTTAGAGACCTTATTTCGCTCTGTTAATTGAATATAGGTTCTTCCTATATAGTTTGAAAAAATGTCCGTAATATTATACACGAGACTGATAATTTGATTTCCATACTCATCCAAACTTTAAAAATATTTATATATTTAAAACTGCCCAATTGGGTCGATTTAAAATTAAAGCAATAATAATAAAACCTGTCCTTTGAAACTTTTAATTTAATTTTTAAATATTTTAGAAATTATTTGAAAACGATTAAGTACAACGTGTTTAACTGTACATTGTTGTAAGCACATTAACACCAAAATCAATGTAGTCATGTTCTGGCCGTAGGTTCACTGTTGATCCCTGCAAAATCTTCTTCCACCTTTCCACTGTTCTGGACATCTTATTTATAATACTATTTTATTTTTGAAATATTATGATAAAATTATAGACTATTATGACTAAGTTATAAGTATTTTTTACCAAGAGTTATTTATTGAGTATAAGTAGTGAAAGCTTTCGCAAGGTCACGAGGTCGTAAAATGTGCATTTTCGAAATTTCTTGACTTTTAGGCAATGTAAGTTGAAGGTATGCTATAGTGAAATTATTAGTGATTAAAATCTAGAGATTTTATAAGATATTCAAATGAACTTAATTAAGCGTGCATTTTTAATATATTGTATAATCGATTAATTTACAGTTTTATAGAATCAAAATAAATATTCATATAATTTGAAACTACATTCATAAATATCGCATTATTTCAAAACATATTTGGTTTGTTACGATTTGTATATATTAATTCGTCAAGATTAATTGTTTTCAAATATATTTTTTATACATAAGAGACAATTTTCGTTACTATTATCAGTGTTAAAGAATATTATGCTAAAAAATCATACAAAATTAGGGAAAATTTATGTCAAGGCTTGGTTATAGGAAAACTTCAGTTTGCCACGGCTATATATAGTACCAACTTGCCCACACCCTTTTCCATGTAGATCAAGAACGACCTGAACAGCAGTGTGATCCCCTCCTCGCGGCTAGTGATCCTTTGGCCCTACGAGACCGTCGGAGACCCCAAGGAGCCCCACGGAAAGTACCTCCTCTATATGGTCACACCGCCCAAAGTCAACTCTACCAGTCCGGGCAATAAGCAGCCGCACAATGTCTCCTGCGATGCAGCCACTCTCAAGCAGCTCGTCAATGTTCTCAATGTTCGAGTAAGCTCAAGAATGCAAAAGGCGGAAGCTTGAAAAGACTTCAAGTTATTGAATTGTTTAGGTGCAATCTAATAATATAGGAACCCCAAACATAATTGAAAGAAGGCACGATTTTTTTTTGATAAATTGCAGTCTTATCACGAACCTTATCGAATATTGAGGTCTTTGTTTTAACTATGCTTATAATATAGAAAATCAGACTGTAGAAAAGATGAGAAACTTTATGAGTCATCCTCATATCGCATCGTCATCTTTGTAATATAAATAATGTGTGTATCATAATTCCTTCGTCGTATGACTAGTCTGTTGACTGCACTTTTCAGGCTCTTTTTCGGGTTCTTGTCCTTAACTTTATTTCACTTATCATTTTAGTCTAGATTATAATATACAAATTAGCATTATATGATCGGTTAATGATTATTATTCATTGTCTTTACACTATTACTTAATTCGATGAATTATCTAAAACTCTTTGCTCATATTAGTAATTTAATATACATTATATTATGTGTGTTCGAGAAAATACTTACTTGAAAATACAAAAATATACTCAATTTATAGATGACAGATCAAAATGATACATTTTCCAGCATTAGTTATTTCAAATTGTTTAACGATATTTATTGTAGACTATAAAAATGCTTCATATATTTTTCGAATGTGTATTTACAAATTAAACATATATAAATTTTCTCAATGATATGCAATGACAGTATAATTGATTATAATAAGATAAATCTTAATTTAAAAATATGACAATTCTTCCTTTTGCTTACGAGATTTAAAAGATACTCATTTTATCATCGCATTATTTGTGTCTCAGTCCTTCCTGTTGAAAGCTATCAGACTACAGTAAAGTATATTCCACCGTGTAATCTATACAACCAGATAAGCCCAACTTTTCTTGATCCCAGACAGTCACAGAGGCAGGAAAGACTGAACAACGTTGATCCATTCCACCTCTCAGTATTAGATGCCAGTTGATCTTCTCCATTATATTTTAATGACTCAATTTTCCCTGAACTCCAAATCAATCAGCTGATTCCAATCACAGTAGGCAAGGATAATGTGTTTGCGTGCGTCTGTGCATGCAAGAAAACAGGTTCACTGAGAATTCCTGCCTACTGTTCCCACAGTAAATCTACTCATTCTTACAAAGTCACTGGTTTCTTTACTTGAGCTGAGATTTGTTTAAGTAATTATGTAAATGTCAATTTTTATTCCTTCTCGAGGAAAAATGTATATACGTCAACTTACAGTAATCAGCTGCAGTTATATAATAATAATATAGGCTGAAGTCTAGGGGAGGGGAGGGGGGGGGGTATTTTTTAAAATACGCAATGTATACAGACATAAGCATGTACACTATACATTTAGTATGCTTAAAAGCAAATTTGCTTTTTATCACAATTAGTACCTAAATTATAGTGGGTACGTAGCTCCTATGCCATGCATTGAATGCTGCCAGGGTTATAGTATACATGGTATGTGATAATTCGCCTCGTGTGACAGTCTCGTTTACAGAAAACGACGAGAAATTTGATTGTTTCAATGGAGCTTCCATTTTTTTGCCACAACATTTTGCAGTGTTATCAAACGTATATTACGCTCAGTACATATGTTGTGCATACCTTCGTTCTCCTTCTTTGTCTTTTTGGCACGCCTCAGATTCGTTGACTTTCGAGCTCCCCCGACCGATACAATAATTGCAATATGTTACACTGCATGTGTATGCCTCACTTTCCTTGTTTTTTCCTTCCTTTTCTAGCTTTTTTTCGACTAAAACAGTCTACCAGTTTGCACTTATTTAACAATAAATTCTGTCACGTCAATATTCTCTGTCTACCATTCACATTCTCTCTTGTTGCTATGCGAATTCAGATTAAGACATGCTCATATTATTGGTTATGTGGTATAGGCAGGTATTTTTTTAGCATATTGGAATATTGTTATTTCCAAAATAACATTTTCTCTTATTAAACTGTGTAAATTTTATACATTTGTAGATTGACTTTGACTCAGTTTTATTAAATTGATTTTATATAACAGAATTATTTTTATTGTCGTTCTTTAAATTTGATCATACTATTATATTTGTCGAGCCGCATGAATATATACTATTATCATGTTAACTGGTCTTAAAGGTAACAACTATAATATTATAATGAGTATTATTAAGAGTTAAATTGTCATTATATCGCTCTAAAAAAATCTGTTCCTATCGAATAAATACAAATTTCTTTATTTTTCAATAGTATAGAATATAACCTAATTTAAGAAACACTAAATATAAATATCACTATTTTTTAAATTTATATTCTTGTAAGGTTATAATCTAATTATATATTTACATAAAATATCCACCTTTTTAGTCTCATTAGATACATAACTCTAGAAATATTGTTGTATCTTCAAGCCTTCTCCTATAATTATTGTTCTGATAAAGTTATATTAATATAATATATTAATAATATTATAATATGCTACAATTTTATTAATATCATAACTAAATTAAAACTTTTCTTTAAGGTAGGAAATATTGCTATACATACATATTATTATTATTATTATTATTGTATAAGTAAATCCTAAAAATTCTTGCAATATGTGTAGGATAATATTACTTATTTTTATTTTAAGTCGTATAAAAAACTTACTTTGTAATATTACAAGGAAGGATATTATGTTAGGCCTTGCTTGTTTTGATTTAATTACTTTCTATTATCGAATATTACACTCCAATCCAAAGGAATATAATATATTTATACTAAAACTGCTAAATAGTGTTACTACTAAAAATACATTATACAATACTGTCGACGGTATATGCTCATTAAATAATTCTTCATTCTATTTCACCCTTAAATCGATTACTATTATGTCTGTAGGTTGACTTTTAAACTTATCTATCTACAAATGTAACCTACATTTTCGTAATGTTTACGAAATCTATATTATAGTATAGGTTTAGTACCTATATTATTGGCAACGACCTGCTCTATTCATTTAAACTTCAGGTTTTTTTATAATTTACATTCCTCAACTACAAAGAAATGTTATACATAGTATGGAAGTTATAAAGTGGAGGTTGATATCTAGAAAATGTTGTACCTTGTGTTAAATATAATCAGGCATACCGGTCTCTCACTCTCACTTATGTTATCATAAACCAATGTATTTGCACTTGTCTCAATGAAACTCGGCTTGTAATTCTTTATACTACATAACTTTTACATAATATAAAAAACTTCGGTTTAGATATGTTAGGTATATTATTAGGTTAAGTAGTGCTTCAATACGAATCACTTTCGTGTGTTTCGAATAGTATGCAGGTAATGCATATTTCACACTTTAAAAAAATTTATAACGAATCTAGCTTTTATATAAAAAAACTATTAGCATTTTTATTGAGAATACTGTTGACAATCATAATTTTTTAAATAATTGTACATAATATTGTAACAATTCGATTGTATTAAAATCTGTCACTAATAGCTGTCACTAAGGTTGTTTGATTCCTGGAATATTTATATTTATTTTATAGAGGAAATGCAATCTTTGTGTTAACACATTGATAGTATAAATGCAATATTTATTACTCACTAAACTCTAAAAATGTCTGGAATATGTCTGGAAGTTTGAGAGATATTTACAACTATATCATAATAAACTTCTGATTCATGCACTTCTTATAATATATACAAATGTGGTATGTAACAATAATATTATAGATTATCATTTAGTAGCAAAACATATTAATATAATATTCGTTCATGCAAACTTATACTTCAATCTTTCAATTAGTACCTAATTTATTAAACTTTAAATACTCGTACATGCTATACATATTTATATGTTCTGAATTTATTAATCTAAGAAATATTTCCCCTCGTTATAATATAAACTTTGAATATTATAGGCTAATTCTAATAGCGTGAGTCATTATTTCCAGTCAAAAATATTGATCATAGTGTTAATATATAACTATACATAGTTTTAAAGATTATTTTGAGACAATAAGAATGATTATAAATAAGAAAAACTACTATTTAAATATTCAATTTAAATTCTGATTATGTAATATTAAAAACAAATATCGAATTCTGTTGGATGATGTATACACCTCACTCTTTTTGTACTAATTATGTTGCCAGTTTGTCTTACGAAAGGTTATATCAGTGACGCTCACCTTTATGTAAATATTTAATTCGTATTTAAAAAATATTTTTAGCATAAAATGATGTATGCAAACGTAGAAAGTTTAATCTCATTAAGAAATTTCTTCCTTTTTATTTTCTAACGTTGATCGGTCCAGTTATTATTTATTCAAGTATTTTTATGGCATGATCGTGCAATTACAGACTATATATGTAATATTAGTAAGTTCTACTATGATATGTAAAGAATAATGTAGGTGAACAATAAGTCTCGGAAAATATCAGAAAACTATTTAGTTTGATAAATCACTCTTTGTATGTATAAAGATATAGTCAGTTATATGAAGTATACACTATTCTAAATGTGGGTATACATTACTATAACAAATATAAGCAATATATATAGTTTTAGACTTCATGTTTTTATTTGTTTTATTATAAATGAATCGTAATTTCAGTCATTTTCTTTAATACAACATAATATATAAACCAACTTTTATCAGCATCAAGATAAATGTTTATTATTAATAACTTGCAATATATGCTATGCTGTCTCTTATTTCACTGGACTTTGTGTGTACATATATTATTAATATCAATTTATTTCATTGATAAATATTGTTTCGTGACTACGTGATAAATGAGTATGATAGATAACAAGAAAGGATTAGGTATACCTTTGTTATGAAAATAACAAATAGCTGATCTTTTACCGAGGAGGATGATGAATGTCGTTCACATAGTTTATAGATTTTTTACTAGTTTATTAATTTCCTGTATGCGATCAAAATACATTCTCTATTCTTCTGCAATGTATAATATATAGTATATAAATACGAAATATATTTATTTTTGTTCACTTAATTGTTGACACATTTTTAGCTTCATGTAGTATATATTCCAGTTCTCATATTTTTTAATCAGCAATCGATTGAGCTCACTCCTTGAAGATGACCATCAAATGAACGATTTTTGTCTTAACTAGTTATGGTTTGAGGAGATCAAAAGATACGTGACTACAGAGAGATTATTCATTCTAACAAGTGCATCATAATATAATGTTTAATTGAGTATACTTTTCTCGGTTTTTTATTTTTGTTCTGCTCAAGAACTTGCAACAGTATACAAGCTTAAACTTGCTTTATTAAAATTATTTTCAATTCCAAGTTGTAAGACATTTCTCAAATTATAAACTAAACAATTTAATTATAAATTACATTATTGAGTAATTATTTTATAGCTATTAAAATTCATAATCTTTATTTATAATAAATCGTTTATATTCTCATTTACATACTATTTCCTATTTCAACACAGCTATATTTATAGAATTTTTAAATAATTTTTTTTTAATTTTACAATCTGGAAACTAACTTGAATTTTTAGGCTTTTTAGACATTCGGAAGAAATAATAGTTTTTAGAATAAACAAGGCAAAAGCATTTGATACGTTTGATTTCAATATATTTTTCTCTCTGCAACATTGAAGAATGAACGAGTTTTATTTTTTAATTATTAGCTTAGGAAGATTAAATCTGGTAAAGTTGATCCTACGCAAACTACAATGCATCATTCGTTTGTAAGTACTAACTGTCTTTATATATGAGCAATATATTTATTTATCGATAGTTTATAATTTATTTAAATGATATAAATATGCTTGTTATAGTAACGCATACTAAATTAATGATGTTAATCACACGTTGTTGCTATGCAACTCATTATATAGAATCCTACCTTCTCTTCGTCTTTGATACCCATGCATACAATATATATTATCTTATCTATCTATTAATTTGTTATAGAGATGGAGTTGGGAGATCGATATGAAGCTTTATTGTATTGTTTTCTCAGTTTTTGTGACAAGTAATCACTAAATTGAGGCTTTGAGAATAACGTGACACTTCCAAGACTATAAAAAATTACGTTGCAATGTAAAGAGAGAGAGAGAGAAATGCCTCTAAAATATTATTATTAATGAATAGTGCATATATTTTTTCAAAAAGTATAGAGTTGAAGAGCTATCATCCTTCTATGCCTTGCACAAAGCTTATTTCATATCATTCTAGTGACACAGAGGGTGGCAATGCTTCCGTATACCGTGAATTGTCCGTCTATGGAAGATTGGTTTCTCTGTCAGAATTGTTAGGAATCGTCTCGGTTGAAGATATTGCCAAGCCGCCGGATATTGAATCTGAATACTATAGGCAAGGAAGGCTAGCAAGCGGGCAGCACATAGCATCTATTTGTTCGGTCTATATAGCGACATATTTTTCTCCCAGTTGGTTTTGGAGAATTTTAGGTCAAAGGTGCTGCTTACGTATGCCTGATTACTTCCATTTACTTACGAGATATAATATTAATATATACTTCCAAATAGGATAATATAAAGCTGACAGTTTGGAATTGTCTTCAACTCTTGAAGGATACCCCGCTCTCCTTCAAATATACTGGCAATATTCATGGAGAACGTTACATTGTATATGTGACTCTTTTCTGCATGGTTCCGGGTCTTCTGAGCTCCAAGTGCTTTGGAAGATTAATACCCATCCTGACAGAAGTGCAGCTCTCTGTGACACAAACCTCCTCCATTAGCATCAAGGTTGCTCTTAAGTCTGCCAGTTTCCCACTATTTTTGAAACCTTGCTGCATAACAATGCTTAGTGTCTATTTGATTGGCACCTTTCTGAGATGAAAGCATTTTATAGTCTACCTAACTGTATTATAACATTGTCATTGACTGACGCGTCTGTTGTGAATAATTCAAATTAACATATTATATGCATGTGTTAAGTATCGTGTGTCTGTTTATTTTTGCTTCTATAGTAATATAACATATTATAATTTTTGTGTTAAAATTCATTTCTCACCTGTTATAATTGATTATAATTTGATTGCAGGAAATTATAACTAACACCATAAACATTATGATAAATAAAATCTCTAATACCTATTAGCATTTATATTTAAATATGTCAATAAGTGGTTGTATTTATTGTGCTCATAATTTAGGAATGTTTTTTCTGTAAATTATTTCTGTTTGGAATTAATTATATAAAATATTGCATTATATACAAACATATTTGGGTAATTTACTATAATATTTATTTATTTATAACTTGTGTTATTTATAACTTTTCTAAAGCAGTTTTATTTATTTTTATTTTTAAGATAAATCCTCTAAATAGGATTTTTGTTGTGTGTTATTATCCCTGATTGTGACAATATTAAACCAAGTCTGATTACTTTGTCTTACTGCAGCCAACTGCAAGTATATATTTCAGTATTATACAATTGTCAATGTCTTTCCTTCTTTCCGGCGATACCTATACAGGCACACTAGCAATTATTATTCAATATCTCGCCTTCTATAGGTGTATCAATAAGAAAGCTCCTCCCCATCTTAGATCAACTCTTTCCTCCTCATTGTCCCCTGACTGAGTTGGATGAACAAACAAGAAATGTCGACTGAGAGAAATATTTTGAGATAAAACATCGCACCCGATGGGGCAGAATTTCTCAATCGAAATTGTCTTGGTCATTTTAGATTCTTAGTTCCCTATATATACATATATATGTATAGTCCTGCTAAGTCATTTTAAATGAATATAGTAGTAGTTATATATAATCTCCTACGTCAGTTCTCTCTACTTCTTGTCTCACGATTTAAAAAACAAAATTGAAGGATGTACACACTGCTCCTTTTTTAGGTGTATGTTGAAATACCTGACTATATATCTTGTTGGCTTGTCAATTTATTTGTTTTAAAAGTTGGGAAGGGGGGGGGGTGTGATGGAAAGAGGGGGTCTTCATCTCCGAAACTGACCATTGGCATGCCAAGATAACGGTTATGGTGTCTAAATAACTTTGCTAACAACAAAGCGAAGAAAATTGGAAAGTTTCTTAACTCAAATTTTTCTCTCTTCCTTATACAGAAGATATAATTTTGGATTATTTGTTACATTTACAATTTCGATAGATTATACGCTTAAAATATCTACAGAATTTCTCGATAAAGTTGGTGTTAAAAGCCTTTTTATATACTTAATTCCGAATTAATATTGGCAATATCCATAGTCCTATTGTTAGAATGAATTTCTCGTCCTATTAATAATATTAATATTATAATACGATAATATATGACTATGGCGGCCAAGAAGGATTATACAAGAAAAATGTAGGTAAAAACAATTGAATATGTCTACCAAATATTCCTGTTTATGTTGTACATAATTGCAAATATGTTAACATATTCGTGTTTATGTGCACATATTTGCAAATATGTCGACATATTCATGTTTATGCGTTGGATATATTTGCAAATATGTCGACATTCATAGACAACAATGTGCACATATCGCCTATTCTTACATATATGCTGTATGCTGATCCTTCTCGACTGCCATATATGACAACTACAAATGAGACAGTTTTCTCTGCATGCTTTGGTTCCTTTAATAATATACTTACAGTATTTTGACTCATTATTCTTCAGAGGAATAAAATATTTTTTATGGTAGTTATATATTTGTTAAATAATTGTATATATGTATGTATATTTTATATATTTAATTACGCCTTTATAAAATATATATGTACTACCTACATATATTATTAGAAACTGACTATACTCTTTAATTTTACTCAGGCTTATAGCAACATACGATTATTGCATGCAGCTTAGATAACATATTATTTTAACTGCCCCGGTTATACCTATACCTATATGATAGAGTAAGTAAGGCACCTAGCCCTACTATATGATGCAATCCACTGTTGGTATCTGCTATCAGCTCTGGATCTATGTTGAGGCACAAACAGTGACCGGAACTTAACCCTCTAACGCTATTATACAGCCCAGAAAGTGCCTAGTCCTAGAAGTTACTGACAGTTGGATCTTAATATAGTTCTAAAATGAATAGCAGTGCTCTTTCCAGTGTTCTCTGACTGTTTTGTCGAACCCAGCCCTTGCTCTAATCTTGGTCTAACCTTTTGCTGACGTAATGGGCAACACTTGTGTTCCTGATCGAATCGAGAGATACCTATATTATATTATATAGATCACACTGTTTATCCGGTTGTCTTGGTGGGGGTCCAACTTAAAGTTCGCATTGGTCATTTTACTTCAATGCTGGTCTAGCTGAGTTTCTATATACGTTAGACATATCTTTATAGGTACCTACTTCATGAATGAGATGGTGTGCGTCATCGGATTTCCTAGTTGCTGGGATTTAATTATATTTTTCCTATGTCAATATGTATTCAATGTTTAAATACATAGGAGTCAGTTCTTTTCTAACTCATATTTCACTGTAGGCTATAGATTATGTATCATCTTATTTGATTTATGTTTGATTTACTTTATAAATAATTAAGTAATTTTCCTTATAGAATTATATTGATAGTCAATTTAATAATAATAATTACTGTTATTTATTTTGTTACAATATTTTTTATCTATGTTTCTATACACGATATATATACTCGGTTATTGTTTTAAACATCATGCAATGCGTTAATAACTTGATATGGTCAGTTTTCCTTTTAACGTCATGTTTTGTAATGTAATGTAATTATTATATGGTTTAATGAGATTTGCTAATATTCTCTTGGTATACATACATTAAAAATATGTATTGAATAATAATTATTATTAATCCTTGCAGGTATATTATAGGTACATTGCAATATTATATACCTACTCGTACAAAAAGGACATATATCTTAGTATTTGTTTCAGATTTTATTCTGAAAAAATGTGTCTTTCCTCTGTGATGTAAAGATAATTAGGTTATATTTCTAAGATACTGAATAAATGCGAGGATTTTTCAGTATATTTGCAATATTTTCTTTTTCATCTAATTTGTTCATGAAAAAAAATGATTCATAATTTTTCTGGGAATAATGATGCCGTTTTTTTAATAATGCCTATGAGTTTCGCATGACCGGGTTTTATAAGGAATCATCTGATGAAATGAATTGTTTTTACGAAACTACTAAAAACCTCTAAAGTGTATTCAACATCTGTTCTTCTTAAAGGTAATCTCATTTGTATGTCTAAAGGTTTCCTTCATCACGATATAGCTACTAGGTGTTCCCTATTTTTATTACTCTTCTCTGTATATATTTCTTTTATAATGGTAAATGCATAACATATACCATATTTTGATAAACTATTTCTAGAACATGTTTTCCCCATTATCGTGGTAAGTTATAATCTGCAAATGTTTATATTGTGAAGAAAACTTAAATATACAAACCCATTAGTGTTTTATTTTATTTTTGTATCTTATGTATGTGAGAGTGTAATACACAACAATAATTACATTATTGCTTATACTATTTGTTGTAGATGCATTTCATAATAATGGCTATTTTAATCGGAGATAAAATGCATAAGCTGCGGGCTACATCCCACTGTTATCACTACCACCCTAGTTTTGAGTGGGGTTTGGAATGTATGAAAATTAATTAGCTATAGGTTTTTTTTGTGCAACTCCTTTGGGGGCATATTATGTAAACATAAAACCAGCAGGCAATCCTGCCTATGTTACTTGTGTATTTTAAAATGGTGTTGCCTATGAACACATAAATTGGGGTGAACGTCACTTTTTAGTTGGTGACTTGCGGTTAGTGTGGTGACACTTGAGGGGAATTCTGGGTACTGAAAAAAAGTGGGTTTCCAGTGGGCTGGCTTCTCTGTTTCCTTTGTGTTTTCTTCCTTTAATCAAGGGTGGTGACTATAGTCTTATCCTTTTTCCTGGCTTCCCCCCTCAACAAAGTCTACGTATACAATGGATAAGGCCAACTTATTGTAACTCATTCCTTGAAAATTCTTATATTGAGGAGTGCTATATACGCCTTAAAGTTAAGCCACTGGATGGTGCTTGTATTTTACGAATTATCATGCAATTCCGCAAATATTGTATTCCCCGTTTTTGTCGTTTATTATTTTGCCTCACTCAGTCCAACTTATTAAGTAAGGTATTACTTTGAGAGAAAAGTTGTAGCGACTAAAATAAAATAATTAATATTACAGTGATGAGAGATTTACAATAAAATAATGCTTACCTTTAGACTGTATAATATATAAAACAATTCTTGCCAAACAGTTGATTAGAAAAATGTACCATATCAATGAGCGTCATTGTCTCTATATTGCATTACAAAAGAATGCAAATCTCTTATTTTGATTAGATTTTTCTAAGATTTTCCCCATTCCCTTTTATTACATATTATCTTCAAATAATTGTATGCGGTTGTTTTAGTATTAATTATTTATGTACTATGTTATATAATTTCATAGTTTGGTTAACATGCTATTCTATAGAATGAATTTAATTATAAAAAGAGAATTGTTTACCTTTCTTTTTAAACTATCTAAATATGCATAATTTACGTTAGAAATGTTTATCGATTTCATGATATGTCATCATTATGTTGCTCACATTTGTAAACTGAAGACAGGGTAATAAAATGAATAGTTTCTATGTCAACTTAAATGCTATATGCTGTTTTTATTAAGAATTTATTATAAGCACCCACACATGTTTATCTAATATAAAGATCTACTAAAATTAATATATATACCTATATAGATATATACGTGTGTATAATTAAGAATGTTTATCATATTTTAAATCTATTTTAAAATTAGAATATATCATTTTAGCCCAAATACCATCAATGAATATTATTTGAACGTACATTGTAAAAATTGTATGAAACGTTATCGAAGTTTCTATTTTGTTAATCAATTCTTGAGTATTTTCTATAGTATATGTACAGAAAACTATATATACTATACAGAAAGCTATAGTTCAATTTAGTCAAACATAAAACTATAAAATATACCACTGATATACTGATTTTAACTGAAGGAACTTCTCTTCAAATTTAATCAGCGAAGTAGCTTTTTGTTTGCTTATTATGGTAAACATAAACATACGGGATGGTATTAAATACTATGGTATTTCCATATAGTACTACCATATTATATGGTAATTTAGTTTTGTATAGTATATTATGGTGCTATTTTAAGCTAAGGTACTTATAACATTTCCAGACGCCAATCCTATCACATTACGACAGGTATACAGAGATGAGCTTGTCCAAATAAACATTTAAGACATGAGTACAATAATGGTGATTACTCCTCTATTCAGAATAAGATTGTGCATTCTTTATAAATACTTTTTAAAATTTAAATATAACAACGCTACTTTATTTGATATTTGATAGCCTTCGAAATTTGTGCAAACGTTAATTAAAATAACATTACTCATTTTTAAATTGAGAAGGCTATTTTGTTATTTTCTGCCATGCCTGCCACCATGATACTGTTTTCATGGATATATGGCTACTTCGAACGATGCCTGTTTATATTATTACTTGGAGCTACATTCGCCAACCGACACAGTTTAAGACGTCTATTCTGTTGGTTTAGGCGGCACGCTTTATAATATATTAAGCCTACCATAATATTATATTCAATTGATAATTATGCATGTACATATATACTTTGACTTAATTTCCTGTTCCTATCGGGTTTCAACGGTGGCTTTTTTCTAGGCTATAGTATATATGGATATAGGAGCGAGGCTATAGCCTGGGTGTGGGGTGACATATACCTACATACAATAGTATATTGGACTGACTACATTTGTGGAGTGACAAGCAACATCTTTTCTTATAATAGTAGGTATAAGTGGTTTAACAGTTCTCCACGTTATACTATATATCTTGTACATGATTCGAATTGGTACACTTTTGCTTGTAAACATGTATTATTTGAAGTATTATGTAATTGTCTTGACGCGCATATAGCTCCTTTGTTTTTTTAGTGACGTAAAAAGTCTAATTTTAGGGTCAACGAAATTGGCAGTTGTGCTATTGCATTTCTTTTCAAACT
Source organism: Invenusta paracnida (assembly GCA_036023295.1). Taxonomy (NCBI): domain Eukaryota; kingdom Metazoa; phylum Platyhelminthes; order Proseriata; family Coelogynoporidae; genus Invenusta; species Invenusta paracnida. Next base: position 19,502 of record JAYRBW010076249.1, on the reverse strand, counting down.
TCTTATGGTATTTGCTGCCATAATATAAACTGGATAAAAGTATTATTATTTCGGATCCATATATTCAATATAAATAATCTTGGGTGAATTTATCGATTGTTAAGTTTTTGTGTTATACTATACATACTATCATGAACGATGTTATTTATAGTAAAAAATATAATTATTCATGTTTATTTCACAGCTGTATTGTTTCCTTTATATAGTCTCTTCCTATATGTGTATTTAAAGGGTGGAATCTATTCGAATTTTAGTAGAATAAAAATGCAATTTATTTATAAAATAGTTATTCTTATCGTTCCATTTAAAATTCAATTAAATTATTTCATTATTCTTTGATACATTTCATTAATTGCATGTAATAACTTGATCATTAAATTAATAACTTGGAATCCAATAATTAGTATGTTAAATTACGTATATATAAATATATATATTTTATCAAACCGATTTTATTTTAATGCACTTTCCTGTAATTCAACGATGGTATGAATAGCTGTTTTTTAATTATTCTATAAGTATTTTAAATTTGTGAAATCATTGTAAAACAGATTTTTAAGTAATACCTGGTTAAAATGATAATTATGATTATACCATCTATTATTATTTACTTAATCACAAAGAAATATTGGTTAAATAGTTATTATATACTTATCCAAATAAAACGAAAAGTCAGACTTTTGTTTGGATATTTAAAATGTTCTCTATAATTACACGATTTATTTCTATACCGCTTATTTTATTGTATATTTTTGTATTTTACGGATGATATTTTCTATTGGTATGACACTATTAATTTTTAGAGTATATTTTTTGTTAATTGTATAGCTTTTACATACGATTTTCTAACTGTTTTAAAAGGCCTTTTTATACTGCAAGTAAAATCTTTTTGATACTTTTATTTTCAAACTTAACATAACATATATATATGTAGGTATATAATAACATACAATATAAGTTTAGTTTACGATTAATAATGTTTTCAAAGCATGTTTTTTATATATACTTTATTTGAATAAATTTATGTTTTAAACAAAACATGATATATCGACCGTCGAAGTTGTCATAAAGGAATTATTATATTTAGCGTTATTATCAGGTATATTACCATTTCATATTTTGTTAAGGTTGAATAGAATATTTTCAAAAGTTAAAGGAAGATGTCATATTTAACTTTTCAATTTGTGCTCCTTTTCCTGTCATGTTTTGACATTCGTGACACACAATTGGTTGTATGCAGCATAATAGTAATCATGGCTGTTTTGGAAAGAATATATATACAGCCTTCGAGTTATCCAGAATAATGGCATCCTATACCCTGTATATAATCTATTCTTATGTGTAAAGAATCTGGAACAATATTCCTTTCACCTGCCAGATTAAATTTCACATATAGTGAATTTTCCAAGTAATGATTTAATAATACTATCCTCTTTTTAGATTATACATTATGCATGCATGACATCTACAGTCTCTCAGTTGCAGTTTATAAATACATCCACTTCCGATGCGACTATATAATGTATAGATTATTATATAGCTACCTCTTCTCCCATCGTTTCACTTTCTATATAGGATGTTCTGAGTCACATTATAATAAAGAGCAGTTGATTCAGGGAAAAGCATGCCAAGAAGTCATTATAAGTAATATATATTTTTTCTTAAGTTAACTGAGAATAAAGTGACTTTATTTCATTCGATACATTTTTACTATGATTGCTTATATATCTGTATATTAATGATAATAATAATGTATATAGAACTCACTGTATGGCATTGAACATCGAAAGTATGCGTAAACATGGGTTGTCCTATATGTCGTATAAAATCTGAATACCATACTTAATTTCTCCCTTGAGTTTTTTAGGGGAATAATCATCAGTGCATATAATAATCCAAGTTTCCCCAAGTTCTGTGTACATTCTTCCAGTTTGCTACGTTACATCGCAAATAATAAAGCTTTATAATTTAGTCATAACCATTTTCCGGAGAGAAGAGGAATATATCTATATAACTTATTTTTATCCTCCATGAAATTTTACGTTAATTCTATATATTTTTAACTATAGAAACTGACCTAATACGATATAAGCTATGTACAATTGTTGTATTGTCTATACAGGTGTTTTGTATCGTGTGGGGTGGTTTAAATAATTCGGAGCAGCTATATTATTTACTAAAATTAACACACACAAGGAATTTAGCCGTATTGTAATGTTATATGATAGCCTTGTGTTTCAATCAATTCAATTTGTTTATTTAGCCTCAACCATTCCATTCCACCGGGAAATGTATGTAAATCGGAATTCTATAAAGTTATTATAAAGTAGAGGGGGTATCGAGAAATCTACCATATTTTATATTTTGAGGCGAGTATTTTCAAGATGAAACCTTATCTTCAATTCTCCCTTATTGCTTCCATATCTACTTATAGAGAGAGAAAATGCGACTTTAAAACTATAATCGTTTTCTAAAAAAATATATGAGAATGCGTTTAAATTATTAAATATTTTGACAAGCTGCATATAGTAATCAATTTTCGTTTCATTCTCCTTTAGACTATCTCCTTAAAACTTGCGCATTACTTTATCTTTTTAAATAAAAATAGCGCATTCAAAATACTTATTTTTGTCATTAAATTAAAAAGTTTGTTTGATTGGTTTAATAATATTTTATTTTTTCCCACTCAGATACTTATACTGACAAAATCAAGTTATCTTTTTAATTTAAGATTTCTTTTTTGTTTATCCAACTTACAACTTATCCAGTTTTACAAGAACATTTTGTTAAACGTTATTTAATATTAAAATTGAAAGGATAACTTTGTTGCATATTATGTGCGCGGCTTTATTTTTTTGAAGTAAATCTAGACGGGCAAGGATTTGGGTTGTGCGCTTTCGCCAAATATCGGACGAAATCGAAAAACTGTCCCTGATTTATGTTTCCTGTTGTGTTATTCGCCACTATATACGATCATGTAACCATGTTTCTCTAACAATCAATTTGTTTAGGAAAGCTATAATAAAAATAACGATCATAAACTCTGAATTCTCTAAAATATTATTTCTATCCTATTGCAACATGTCTTTGTCTCATTGTTATATTGTGATGGGAGCATTTCTCGTATATAGTACCTACCTAGGCCATCTTATTGTCAATAAACTTGAGGTAAATATTATCTGTTTTCGCGTAGAATTGGTCAATAATATATATTTTATCGCTGAACCTGAAAATTTTACTTATAGATATACAGAATAAACGCGTACATACACATATTTTTCCAGTATATCATTGCAGTGTAAATATCATTGTATTATAAATTACTGTCAATCATTTTTCTGAGAGAATTATGTAGACAGAAATATCGAATTGTGTATTGATATTGTTTACGGGTGGAAATATTAAATTCAAGGGAAATGTTTTCAGTGTAGTAGGTATTACACACCTGCTTATATACTCACTTCTATTTTCACCTTAATGTATATAAATGTTGACGTATCTGTTGCTACATCTAACATATCGTATACTATAGTATATTATAGCCAGAAAAATTGATGCAATACAATACTTTTGCTTCCTTCTATACTAAACAAATTAGTGTATTATTTATTGTGGATTTTTATTGGTATAATTTGAATTTATAATTTTTAGAATAGTTTTTATCCGTTAATTTTAAACTTAAATTTAGCAATTTGTAACTATGTACATCTTAAAGCCACCAATGGACAATTTCGTGAAGTATGTATATAATTCCCTTTTAATGTATGAGATTTATGACTTTTTAGCCATTTTTCTGTCTAACGAAATGATTTAAAAATGCAGCCAACTATTAAAAGCAAATATACTTTTTTAGACCAGCTTTCTCCTTTCAATCAAACACACAATTAGTATAAATCTGAACAGGTTTGTCTGGTTGTCTTGTCTTGTCTTAAACCAGTATGCTCGCTAGGGTAGCTAACCATAGAATATCGTTTTTTTGAAGGACACTGGCGTTAGAGTAGATGAATTCCACATTCCAGGCGTCATGAGATGCAGCACATGTCCTCTTGAACCTTCTTCTCAGTTTGACTTGCCAGTGTCTCTCCTCCTCGATAAGATAGAAATTCTCATCTCAAGTTCGGCAAAAGAGCTCTCAACAATTGCTATCCTTCTCACGATAAATATGTGGAACAATTCTTAACTCTTGAGCTCTCCCTTTTTGCTTTTTCCATTCTTCATATGAGCGAGCGAGGAGCGTTTTTTCATTATTTGTTATCTACTAAGTGTGTAAGCAGGAAGAAATTGGGTCGCTCTAAAGCTATTCTATATAGAGTGGAATATTGCTTCTCCAGGGGTGGAAGCTCTTGGAGCAATCTTAATCTTATCTCTTGTCTGACTCTTGCCGCCTGAAACAAGTTCAGCCTTGTTGTAAAGGCGAGCTTGTTAGTGCGGTTTGTTGGGTGACGGCTAATTGGAGACACTCTAGCTGTAAGAAAGTCATGTTATATCATCCCTCCCTCTTATCAGTTGAATACTAGACTGGTAGTATAAAGATATTGTCCGATATTTTGGGTTGCCGGACTGTACATTATTAGATGACTCTGAATCGAACACAGACAATAGATCATGACCGTTTGAATTTTGGACTGCAGATATATATACTGAAGTATTGAATAGTTGCTACTCAAGACTAGCTATTGTGGATATCTCATACATACATATTAATTGATTAAAACAGACGTCCGCGCTAATGGAATTTTCGTGTTTCAAGACAACTATATACGAATTTAGCTTGGGGAACAGAGCGAGTGGTCATTTCACGGTTTAAGATCCGATTAGAGATCTTGTGAGATTTTTTTTATATATAGATGATTCTTTGTATTGCCATATTGAACAGCAGTTGGTTGATTTATATAGTTGTGATTTTTGGGAGGAATAAGAATTGGTCATCATGGGAAATTAGTGTCAAGAAAGCCGTGTATTTTAGGCAATCTTAACCAGGGTAAAATCTCTGCTTATATTTCTATCATATAAAATGTACAATAGATGGAGCGACAGTATTATCTATAATATGGGTGAGTAATGCTTCGTAACCATCATTTGAGTCTTCTTTTTAAAATCAGTTTTCGGTCTATTACGACAAATCTGATCTCTTCATTCTAAAATTTGAAGCTATACATCCCTGACATCTTTGACATAAAGTACCATCGAGACATTGGTAATTAGAGGCATTAAATCCTCATTATAGTGAATCATTTCCCTTTATAGATTTCTTGTTTTCTTGTAATATAACTCAAAGTATATTACCTACAAAACATTAAACTAATATGACTAATTATTTATTGCTCTTATATATATTCTAAAAACGTTTATCAGAAAAGCAATTATACATTTATACGATTTTTTATATAAATATGTGTACATCTTAATTCACATAAATATATTTGCCTATACTTAGTTATAAAGGGCTAAAGGGTTTTATCATTCAAATCAACCCACCGATAAATCAATAAAATAATTTTTATATTTAAATTATTCATAATTGCGATGTAATTTTTAATACATAATAAAACTCTTCAACTTTTAAAGTACATGCTGAAATCTAATTTTTATTGCAACACCTCAGTATACTTTAATTCATATATAACTAAATATATCTACATTGTATAACTATATGAACCACATGTCCTTCATTTTGTTCTGGGAATATTTCCTTCCGATCGTCGGCCAAAACATATAATAGGGACATTCACACTTTTAGGTTTTAACTTTCTTCTTTGTCATGAGAGTCTATTTTACTTTCTCCCCTCCCCGGTGGCCTTTTCTCCTTGTTTTACGCACATCTGTCTATCTTTGTTCATTCCTTGCTTAGGTTCTCTGTGTTTGAGAAGAGAGAGAGATTTAAGGTCGTACGTCGTCACACAACATAACGCAATGTAATGTCTAAAATTTGGAGAATGACTAACTGCTTCATATACTGTATTGTATGTCTATAGTAATATAATATAGATTTACTCAACTTTTCTATCTTAAAGAAATGATTAAAAGTATGGCGTATCTAAAGAATGAAATATGTTTAGCTATACAAAGGTTTTAATATTTAAAATCACTTTTACAATTGAATAAATAATCTAAGTATATTATAGCTAGTTTAGTATAAGTTGTAAATAGAAAACATTAAATAAGTACACTATACAACTTAATCACTGCTCTGTTAAAGAGAAATTAAGTGTATTCCATCGAATTAGCTTGCTAGTTATTTGAATTCTTTCTACAAGACAGAATTGCAACTCATCGGTCTTGTCTGTGGCTGAGTATAGAGTATCATGATTCTTCCTCTTCATATTTTATTGATTGCCTTACGTTACGTGGAAGAATATTATTCATTATTGCCGCCTCCCTTTCGTCTGAGATGTGCAGCAATAGAATTGGTTGGTGTCGTCCGCCTGGATTCTGCGGTTTGTTGACTGTGTCGGCACGATGATTATAGTTTGTAGTTCGTTGTCTGAGTTGTATATTAAAATTCGACGCCGCAGTTCTTCCATCAGAACTCACATCACATCAAGAGTCATGGCGGTTATGATGTCACCTGTCTTGCTGAGCTCCACTAAATCAGTCCGATGCGGTGTATGTAGCTGTGGATAATAAGGGGCGTGTTGAAAAATGCTATCGTTTTGCGTGTCGCTCTTTCAATATTAGGGTATAACTTACCTATATGATTTGATATTATATTCAGTAGACATAGGGAAGGAAAGAATTTTGGATTTCTATATTTTTGTTAAAAAAGAGTTTTATTAGGAATTCAATTTTTAGTCTAATATAATTTAATAATACCTGATAGCTTTTTTTATATTTAAAATTTGATTAGTAGTTTTTCTGCTTTCTCACAATTAAACATTGTATCAAAAGAGTACATTTGGTAAGTTAAAATACCTTCATAGAACTTATTGTGTTAAAACAGATGATGATAAATGTTTTGTTAATATTTTATACAAATATTGTATGCCTATATTATATTTAGAAATTAATTAAAATATTATGCATTACTTATGTATATATTTTTAGATCACAAATGAAAAGGTATGTTTATTTTTATATATATTGCCTACGCCGCTGGCTGTTCCTGTTATGGCATTCATATCGAATTATTTTAATTTATAATATAATATATAATGTGCCATTAAATAAATAGCATGTTTGAAACAACATACATACTTCATTAAATATTTGTTTATTTTACAATAATGTCTTCCTATATTATGAAAAAACTAAGTTAGGTATAAGTTAAAAATTAGTATAGTTAATATAGTTAGTATTTCTCTTATGAGTACATTAAATTGTTTTTTTACGGAAAATGATTACTGTTTAAACGTACAAGTATTAAATGTTTAAAAAATATTAAGTATATATATATATAAAATATATTAAGTATTTGAGTATTTTTTAATATTTTTGAGTATTCGTTTCTTATAACGAATTTGTATTTAATTAAGCGTTTCTTAATATTATTCCAAAGAAATATTCTAATTAGAAAATATGCATATTTATTTTTGAAACTATGTAATGCTTGCATTTTATTTTTAAGTAGTATTTAATTCACTTGTATAATATTGTGAGTTAAAATGTTGGACTACTAATAGTAGTATATTCGTACATGAGATTTTTTATAAAATATAATTCTTATAATAATTTACAAAGTATTTTTTATTACTTTTAATTTTTTTTAATGTAATTATTTATAATTGAATAAAAGTCCTCTTATATTATTATATAATTATTTTTAACAGACTGTAATTGGTTTAAAGCTATATTTTGCAATATTTTTAACGGAATGTTCTTCCATGTATTAAGTTTCAAGTAAATATGATATCTGTTTATAAAAGAGTAATGAAAGACAAACAAATAAAAATCTACATTAAGTTAGAATGTTATAATTCTAACAGGTTATTTTCTGCTCTTTTTAGGTATCTTAATTTGCATGTGAACTTGTATTATAAGTACATTTCAGCAAATAAAAGATACACTCAGTTTGCATGTTTTATGCGATACAACCCCAATATCTACTGAAATCTGTAGACGAGCATTATATTCATGACACATTAAAATTTTTTCACTACCCTTACTCACTGTCCTCTCATTTGACCAATAGATCGTGAAGGACGCGAGCCGGAAGGTACAAGAAGAATCAGTGGATACTCCCCCGGAGCTGGGACCTGTAAAACTCAATCCTCAAGCCAGCGTGAAGCCAACACCGGACGCTTCTGTGGAGATTATGACGCCTACTAGTGCTACACTGGTGAGTCTACTCTACACAGCTGCTTCTATCTTGTGTTTTTATAGTTTTATCTAAACATATGAGTCGACTCGTTGAATTATGTAGAGAATACTTCGGTTCCTATATACTGGTCATTTGTAAGTCAGGAGAAAGTCATTTTTCTGTATTTTAAGGATTTCAGTATCTAATTTAGAGAAGCAAAAAGGCCACAGGGAAAAATATATTCATCGAATTTTTTAAGGAAAGATAAGAAATGTGTGTTAAGACAATTTATCGAATAAGAATAAAATAATCTTTAGACGACATAAAAAAAAAATTTGCTCTTTTAAGATTATTAAAAAATACAATGATCTTATAACTATCACCCTGTATTTTAAACCTTTAAATTTTAACTCTTCAAAGTTCATTAAATGATTGAAATAACTTTATTTTTTTAAATGTATGCATTATGTTTATTTTATGAAACAAAGATTAATGACATAATTGTATTCTACATTTAATCTCAATGAGGAGGATTTTTCAGAATTAGAGAGATACATGATTTATTTATAATATATGTGGGCAAAGTTTCAACTCATTTATGCAATACTCTTATGTACAAAAAAGTTGAGTAATGTTGCAAAAGAAAGTTTGTAAATTATTAGACTTATTCATATACTTCCCACTTTGGTCTCTCTACTAACAGTTTTATTCTAATCATTTTATGCCCTATCATCTTACTGTAAAGCGATAATTGAGTTGACTATATTATTATTATTATTAACATTGAATATTATATAAATATTATTTATAAACACTGAACTTATAAATGATTATTTAAAGTTATTTGGTGCGTTATGAACTTTGAAGAGCAGAATATTGTCACGATCGTGTTGCCACCATGATTTTCAACTCTTTTACTTTCACGCACAGAGCTGCGCCAATGGTACCGCTCGATGTTTGGCTTTGACCTGCAAACTGGGGCCAATATCACGAAAAGCTGGAGCTATCACCCTCGTTCTCAGCGGGCGGATTTGGAGTCACACTCTCAAAGAGGTTTGTTTGAATGGGACTTGTTCTTATAAAAATTATCTTATTTACATTCTGATTTATATTTAAAAGGTCAAAGAAAGAGCTATTATATACTTTAATGAATGTTATTTGTATAAATTAATATGTTAATTTAGTTTTACTTGAAATTTAATATTGAAGGTATTCAATAGTAACACCCAATAAATAATTTCGCCAACTGTTAAGTAATCGTTTACGTATTTATTGATTTTTTTACGTTGATATAATACATATGCCTATATAGAGTGTATAGTATACAAAAATCAATGCATCATACTATATAGAGTTGGAATTTTATTCTAAAGAGCTATGTATATTCTAAAGAAATATTTACAACTTTAGTATGTTAGAAGCTTAAAAAGAAACACTATACTAAAATTACACAGAGGATATAATTTGATGTGACTTTTCTGAATCTTTTAACTTCATGCAATATTATTATCTTACCTCCCTTCCTCCTCCCTCATTCTTCATTGTCAAAAACAGGATTACAAACTGGAAAAGTTTGTCCACACAATAATCCAGGCGACTTGGAAACCAGACGTTAAATTCGATATCGTCTACAAGAGTGGTACCAAACCCGATGTTCAGGTAATTTGCTTTTGCTCATGATACAAATATATTTTAAATAATAGTGAGTAATAATGTGCCTTAGATTTAGGCCTAAATGTTAACTTTAATGATAATTAAATATTGATCAAGTGTCAAAATTAACTCACGATTAAATAACTCAAACTTAAATTGGCCTTTCACAAATTATATTTTGATTTCGACGTGTTTACCTCTATTCTTTGAATTACCAGTATATTGCATATTAATTACTATCTTTTCATCTCATCCAGTTATGAGTGAGCTGATCTATAAATTTATAATACTGCTTGTATTGTTGCTTATTTTCCATTCATTATAATAATATAGTGATATCCGTATCATTAACACATTTTACCTTTTACCTTTTATCCCACCATTTGCCTTCTTTTTATTGTATTCTAGGATCGGAAAATTAAAAAGCTAATTATTCAGGTAATGGTATTTTTTTACTGACCAGCTACTCAATTTTTGCTTGACAGTCAGTCTTGTCTGTACTAATCCAAACAGACACACGTTTTTTTTGTATGTTTCTTACCTCTCCGTCCCCCTTTTTGAACACATTCTATTTTTTCTCACTGTGAAAATAATTATCATATTATTTTTCCGTCAATCCCTTCCACCTTTATATACGCAACTACCACACCACGTTTCTCTACTTATATTTTTTGTTATAATTCTTATAATATCATTAGATCAGGCGTTGTTCTAACTTGAACTAAAATTATTAGTCCCATGAAAATAAACCTTTAAAATAACTTTTATGAAATGCAGGGTTACTCGATGGTCAAAACTGGTATGTATTTGTTTTCAATAAATACTAGGTACTAATTGGTTTTAATTTTTTGTAGTAAAACTAGTTAATTACTTTGAATGAAATCAATATTGTAGTATTAACGTAAAACACTTGTCAATTTAAAAATAATCAATATTTGAACATATCTAATTGCTTATTAAATATTTTAAATTAAGTTAAGGTATATACATATGTATAACAAAAATGTTTTAATATTTATAAAATATGTCTTAGTTTAACGATTAAATAAGATGTTATGGTTACAGGTCCAAACTAATTTCAAACTTTTTATTTTATTATTATTTATTGAAACGTTTGCAGAAATATTTGTTATGCAGTTTTGCACAACTATTAATATAATTGAGACTTATACGTGCATACAGCAGTGGTGGAAAGGCTTACTAAACTGTTTTTTCCTTAAGTTTACCACTTATATTTCTACCTCTTTACTTTCTTTATATAGACCGACTATTATAGGCTCTTATTATAGTATGTGGTGAAGCTTGGATATATTACAGATTTTAAGAGTTTTGGTTCGTGACTTGTTTATGGGACTGGAATATTCTATATTTTAACTTTGTGTAATGCAAATAGTTTGCCTATTATAAAATCCCTTTTTTCTTTTTGTTGAAGGGAGTCTTATTTTTGGTGATAGTCGAATTCAATAGTTTTTTTGTGATGGTTGAGTGCACATATATCTTTCTAAAAGTCTTATACTCTTTCTGAAAAGATACTTTTCTAATTTTAATGTTAATGAAAGTTTAACTAAATGTCATAATTAAATAGATTTGTTTAGATCAGTAATATATCTAGATCTAAAAGATTAGTAGATCGAATAGTTGCAAAGCAGTTGTTATTTCTTTAATAGAGTCGTATATATTATTACAATATGAAGGCATGTGTCAACGTAGTACTATTAGAAATGTAACTTTTTACAAAATGTTATAGGTTTTGTTGACAAATAGGAAACACTTAAGCTTGTTAATGTAATTCAGTTAATATTTGGCATAGGTCTTTATCTATCTGGTTAAATATTATCTCCATAGCCTGATCAAGTTTTGTTATATATAATTATGGCACATACTGTATGTAAGAAAATAAGCATTAGTATTTTTCCTGTTACGTTCTTACTCTGAATATTATCAAATTTTTCATTTAAATTATTATCACTATTTTATAAAAACAATTTTCTTTTAAGATTATTGTTTAATACAAATTAAATTTATTATTATAAAAACAATTCTGTATAAGTATAACATTTTCTCTCTATAACTGCCTTGAACTCTCTATGTTCATGAATTATTTAAATAGTTAAATACGCATGTAATTGCACGAAACACTGCTCGCAACCTATTTTTATTATACCGTGGAAACAATGAAATGCAATAATTAATCTCACTGCTCATACAATGATATAGCCCAGTTATCTATTAAGATACACACAATACTCATTTATCAAACCTTTTTTGTCTTCTTAAATAACGCTGTTCACGATTAAACATCCTTGCATTTATGTAGTATACATGATTGCTGTATTGTATTACGTTTGTAAAGGGATCGTAGTTACTAGCTACAATGTAGTTTATGCTATGCGGAGAAAATTGTGATATAATCAGAGAAATCAATAGCGTATCTATATTTTTGTCTCTACTATTTATCACGTGACTTAATTATATTATTATAGTATACCGCTTTTGTGATCGAATGTTTTCTTCCAGTGTATGTACCTTTACTTATACTTAATTTAATTATTCGACTATCCTATATTGATTGTATTATTATATTTAAACTACTTTACACGTGTGTCACTCTCCATTTTTATTGTTTTTCAACTCTCGACATCTTCATGCTTATATATACACCCAGCATCAGAATCAATTTATACTTAAATTAATTAATTATGCCAGTTATGCGTGTACCTATATTATACTATCGCCGACTTTCTAGTTTGTATCTCAAATTTTGAAAATATAATGTTAGCTAATTTTTGAAATGTACATAATATTATAATATACCCCTAATACACACTGTGAAAAATGATACACCAACCTCTGTAATTTTATCAACTACAATAATGCATTATTATAGAACTACAAAATGCAATGATTTTGTTTGTTTTGATATTTTTATTATACATTTGCATCGCATGTCTGACGTTTGCACATCTGCATCTATACATTCTGTATCATTCGAACTAATCTATTAAGACGGCTTAAAGTCGTGTTCTTAAGTCTCACTTAACATGACGTATATCCCTAATAACAATGACTTGTTTAGTAGTTTTCCTCCCTTTATTTAACTAAAAAGTTACTTTCCTCCAAATTAAAAGTATTTGGAATGCTTTCCATTCTATAAATTTTAACTGCATTTTCGAGAAATATATATCTTCTATTTATTAATTATTCATGTAAAAAGTGTAAATATGCGTATAAAATATAGTTAACTGATTAAAGGTTTAATCCTTATTTTTTATAATAATAATACAGTGAATTATATTATATGTATTATATATAATTTTTAATAAATAATATATTACGGATTCACTAGAATATTTTGCCTTGATTATATTACTGTTAACTAAAGTTATGTTTAGCTGTTTTACTTTTAATCAATTGCCAGTAATAAATTAATGTGAGCATAATAGTTTATAGCTGTGATTAAATAGGACCCAAATTCCCCACCGCATTCATTAATTATAATCCTCCCAATAAATTCATTACATTGACAGACAGTGTAGATTCCTATTCCCCATTTTCTTTTATACAGTAGATAGGTAGCTTATACATGCACTGTAGAACATAAGATATTTATGCCGCATGCTCGCCTTAGTTTATAAACTCTGTTCCTTGTTTCTCTCTTCTTGCTCGACGTGTAGACTGTTCTCACAGCAGCGAACACAATAACACTGCCCAAGGTCCCACCAAAGTATCTTGGAATCATTATTGGTGTGTCAGTGGCCGGAGGTTTCATTTTCCTCATCATTATCATTGTCGTTCTATGGAAGGTACGTTCTTGTCTGTCCGATGCTTTTAATGGTTCAGAGCTCAGCTTTATATTTTGTAATGTTACATATTTTATATTTATTCATTTTTGAACCTTGGATCTTAGAAACGCTTATAAGCAGTAAAATTGTGAACTTATTGTAGTTTGAGATTTAGAATATTTTGATCTAATTTTATTTTATCTTGATTGTATTTCTTTTTACTTTAAAATGGTTATCATTGCTTTTGTTTATTATTATGTTTATTTATTTTGTTTATTAAGAATTGTTTTAAATAATGCAGTAACTGGATTTTTTTAAATGAAAAGTTACAATAAGAAAAACGTTTTTTTAATCTATGTAATAAAACTTTTTTTTATTGTTACTTTTTTCATAATTACCGAAGCCGCTATTATGAACCCTTTTTCAATTACCTCATCCGAATATTTTGTATTTGATTTTTATATTTATTAGAATTATTCTTCAAAATTGATATAATTTATGTGTCAACAAACGATTATTATATTTAAACACAACTATACAAATTTATATATTCTTTTTTTTCTTTTTTTTATAAAGGCTATAATTAGATAAAATGCATATTAGTCTATTAATTTATTTCATTTTTCTAATTGTACCGCAAGTAATCATTTACGATTTATCACAAGTATTGTTATAAAAGGTTCTCCTATTTACCGTTTTTAATAATAAATTTTAGTTCGACAACAATTAGCGATAACAAATATATTATGAAAATTGTATTTATATCTATGTCATCAGCAGTGTTATATCTCAACTGTTACTATGGCTTAAACTATGGCAACGTTTTTTAACAAAAAATTATGCATATAATTTATAAGACAAAGGAAGAAAGCATTATACTGTATATTTATGACTGTTACTCTTGTGCTTATAGCTCAAGTTCTTCCAAAGGAAGAAGATTCCAAAGGCTGGTACCAACCAGGAACGGACACCAGCATTGCAGAAATATAATTATGATGAATGAGTTCAAATACCAATTTAACCATTTTATATACTTTTACACATAATTTGAACACAACATTATTATAAGTGTTTTCTGAGACTTTATCCCTCTTTCAAGTTGTAATTAGAATGTTTATCGGTCGACTTAGAAAACAATGCGTTTGTACGGTTTCAATTTAATGTATTGTGAGCTAAAAAACACTGAATTATATAATATATATGCCATTTTATCAATGACCTAAATATTACTCCTGTTCAAAGAAATATTTTTAGGAAAAAAAAAATCTTGAATTTCACAGAAATTTTTAATTTTCAACTAAAATTTATTTGCAATAACTTATGTTTAAAGATATACTATCGGTTGATTTGGTTTTGGAATTTCCGATAAACATATAGATACCTAATAGTTGAACATAATTGAAGTTATTTATTTAGTTTGAAAATTGCGCCGTTTTCATTGCTACATTAAAATAATTAACATAACCGTTCAAAATGTTTCGTATAATTATATATAGACACAAAATGACTTCTTAATGTGACTTCGATTCCATTGGAGTAATTGCAGTCTGACTCTTATTTTAATTTTAAAAAAGTAGTTGACGTTCATTGTATCTACATACCACTAATAATTATTCATCTCTTGACTACATGCATTCATCAAATAGTATGTATGCATAAAATATAATATAATATGTGTAGATATAAAACAGTCTAGACTAAATTATTACGCCATTGTTATTCAATCTCAGCGCGCTGTGTAAACATCTTCCCAACCACACCTTCAACAACACTCATCTTCCATTTTGTACTTCGTAGAGTTTCTATACTCCTGTTTATATTGTTAATACTAATATAAGGAGCTGATTTATTCCCAATTCACACATCCAAGTAAAGTCACAAATTTCCAAGTTTTGCCACAACTGATATAGAGGCCAAACACTTTGTTTTACATATTCGCTTCATCCCTCGCTTAAAGATATAGACAAAACTGTATAGGTACTGTTTCCATGGCAAATATAGCCCTCGACAACGCTTTTTTCTTTTAATTTTTTTACAATTCATATTATTCTATACACATATTATTTCATATGTACTTACCATTCTAGTGCTTTGTTTATATTTTAATACTATTACTTTGTTTACAGACTTTGTGACTACATATTACGTTATATCACACCCACACGACCTAAACCATAATCACTGACAATGATTATTTAAAATCAAATTATATATTAAGTCTATATTATATTATACATACAATTGAATTTATTATATTAAAACTCTCTACCAAATCATGGTAATATCTGCATATATCCCAATGTTTTAGTTGTTGATTATTTTTACATCTGCTGTTTCAATAATTTCTTTTGATCATGTATATAGTTCACTGAAATAATTTGATATGTATACTAAATCGGTGAAAAATTTTACATAACGATATATTCATTATGTTAGTTATTGCTCCAAAATCGCGTTTATTATAATTTTGGTACATAATTAAATATTACAAAAAATACTGTACAAAATGCGTGGACATTTTTGTAAATTATTGTATCCACTCTGTTGAGATTATATACTTATTATGTACCTACCTACTCGTATTTACATAAGTAGTATATAGGGCAGTCGTTTATCTATATATACATATATACACACTCATTAAATATCCAGTTTTTATCAACGCGACGATACGAATAGATTGTTTTTGTAATTAATTATGAGTTGGTTGCATATAAAACTACTACTGTAACAAATTGTAAATGATATTGCGACATTTTTATATCCTCTTGTGGGATACAACATTCCATTAATTCTATCTGTAATTCACATTCCTGTTCCTCTGGCTCTGTTATAATATATCTGTCTATTTTACACAAATTTTTCAAACTGTTGATAAGTACAACTTAAAGCTATATCCTTCGAATGTATTCTATACTATAAATCTAATTTACTTTTTTTCACATCGAAGCTATTTCATAAGCGGCGTCATTGCTTCACAGTAACGCTTCATTTTCTATCCCACCCACTACACTGTATTATATTCGCAAATGTTCAGTATACCAGAGATTTCAGGACCCAAAGTAATTTGTATTATACATATTATTAAATATTATCTAATAATATCTAATATCTAATAATATATCTAATAATGAGGCGGAGCCTCCTAATAATATTGAATAATTTTATGCCTTATAAGTATGTACAAGTTTGCGTGTTTGAATTTTCTAATAAAGAAAACTTAATGTAAATTAATTGTTGTTATTCTTTTTTTTTCAAATAGTTTGTGTATCAATTAATCTGAAAATATGTATATATAGAATACTTTTACTTTAATGCAAATGATTTTTTTAATAAATTAATATATCTATTGCATTACCATTATTAATAAATGTATATTTACAAAAACACTTATTAAGCTAAAATGAAGCTAATAAAGATACTCATAAAACTCAAACCGCATAGAAATTAATATGTATCTTCCATAATTTAGAAATAATTACTGATTAAATAGGAATAAATTGAAGAGCGTGAAATGCCCGTCAATCTTGTCTATATAGAAACTGCTATGTTTTACCTAAATCTACAAAATAATGTTTTTAATTGAAATGTAAAAAATAACAATTTAAAGGACAGTGTTAGCGAAATTTCATTTTACAAAATGGACAACATTTTCTACATTTATCAATTTTTTACTCAAATTTTGAGATATATTTAGTACTTTCCCATATAATTCAAATTTATGAAAACTAGATGTCTCATATCTTCAATTTTTCTATAAAATAAGAAAAATTGTTAACAAATATAAATATTTATTTATTTTATATAATAACTGATATTTGTTACGTATGTTTAAAATTAATAAATCATTTTTGACAAACAAATATAGTGGGTATTTAGGACTACATTAATATCATGTATTTAAAATAGTCTGTAATAGATATATGTATTGGTTATTGTTATTTTATAGCTTATATTCTTAGTTCAAATTAATATGCTTGAAAATTTATATTTTTTGTTAAAACATGCTTTTGGACTCATTATTAGACATTTAAATGCCTTTAGTTGAAAATGCAATAAATACTTTCACACAAGTGTTACTTAACATCTAAATTGTTGACCTAAATGTTGACATCTAAATGTACATGGAACGAATCTCAATAATTATCTTGGATGAGTGTTTGAGTTATCTGACACTATATGTCTGAGCTGTGCGTGTATTAGAAATATAAATGTATTTATAAAGAAAACATTCGAAATGTGCTTATAGTCAACCAACTTTCATATTGTGATTGCAGCCACTATTCGTAGGTATTTAGCATCTTCATAAATTGATTGACCTATGAAAAATAAGAAATTTAACCGTACCATTATTATGTTCTGAAAGCGATGCTGCACAAAAACGGATGATTAAAAATCGTCATTAAATCAAACTATATAATTCAGTGCCCTTCGATTAACAAAACATATTTTTGTTGGAAATCAAACAAATAGAAAAAGCAGACCATTTTTTTAAAGAGAAAACATCTTGACTGTGACATTAAATATTCTTTACTATATATACGTATTTACATAAATTAATGTTTTATAACTTAGAAATATATTCATGATAGTTTTCTTCTCTGTAAAAATATCCACAGCCGACAAAATACTTTGTTGCATATATCAGCAGAGTTTGAAGGAGTCTCGAACCTTCCACATGCTTGCGGTGCGTTTGATGGCAAACACATCAGAATGAAGAAGCCTATTAATTACTCTGGTTCGTTGTTTTACAACTACAAGAACTTTTTCTACTTGGTGATGATGGCTCTAGTGGATGTTGACTACAAGTTTATATAGTTGAGTGTTTGTTCGAATGGAAGTTCCTCTGATGGCCAGATATTAAACAACTCAGAACTAGACTACATCAGTATGTTGATGAAGAAGACAATAATCACAATCTAGTTTCAGAGTGGTTAAATTCCGAGGCAGGAGCTTTGGAATGGCAGGAGTACATGATTTCACTCTAATTATAATGATAATTCGTAAACAACAAGTAAGCCCTCCGTCGTAAAAATCCGGAAAAAATCGTAAACAAATAGTTAAAACAATTATTGCGAATCATTTACGGATTCTTGCGAGCAGTTTACAGATTGTTACGTGTTGTTTACGATCTGTTTACGATACTTATGGATTGTTACGAGTTATTTATGGAAAAATCAATCCAACGACAATCGTAAGAAGATTTTTGACATGTCAAGGACTTTGCCTCTCCCTTCACGGATCCTTAAGAGTGTTTTCTTAAAATATATCTTATCGAGACATTTGTGCTATTTTCGTTCTTCTAATCAGGACAGCAACTCTTATTGGGACATCCTATCGGGACTGTCCTGATTAGATATAGTTTTTGTGATATTTCTCGAGACCTCTGTCCCGATTAGATTATATTGTTATACCTTCTCAATATTCGTGGCCTGATAATATATTATAGTTTCCGCAATATACAAATATTATTAAAAATGACCACAAATTTATTATTATCTATTGTTTTTAAATATAAATTAAAACAATCCATTTTTATTTATACGTTATATATATACTTATTTTGTAAATATTTAAGTAGGTACTTAAAATATTGATTTTAATTTTTTTTAAGTTTAACAATGATACTGTTTTGTTTTTATATATTTCTAATTAAATTTATACATATTATATTATACTTATTATATATATACAAATATATATGTATAATTAAATAAGTAAAATTCAAGTGCTGCCGAAAAAATATACACTATTTATTAAAATATATACAATACAGATTAAAATACTCACTTAGAAAATACTTGTAGGATACTAGTAGGTTAAAACTGTAA
>JAYRBW010076238.1:0-24886 GCA_036023295.1 Invenusta paracnida | reverse complement strand
GAGTAGCATTGAAAGCTCGGACCTCCTATTAAAAATATATTTAAATATTTAAGTTTAAATTATTTATCATACATACATAGAAGACTATTAATTATAAATAAGCCACAAAAAATGATTTTACATTTTTGAATTTTACTTTGCTTTATATCTAATTGTTTCAAATTCTACATATGATAAATTTGCATTTATTATTTGTATTAATAATTATAGTGGTTTAAGTTTTCATTATAAATAGACAAAAAATAGTCGATATCTTAATTTTATAAATATAATTATTGAACTCTATGGATGAATAATATATACACAGTTGTTTATGCAGCTTAAGTTCTGACTCGATTAAAATAAATTATATAGTTTTGTTTATTTATGACCATTTTTATAAACGGGAGTTTAAATAAATGAATGAAATTTTTTAAATTGACAATTTTTATAAATGAAGTTTATATACATATATATAAATTTGTATACCAGTAAGCTTCTATTTAATTAAATGCATTTAAAAAAAATTATATTTGTTTTGACGGTTTTAAATAAATGCAAATTATACTTAAAATTTAAGTTAAATTACAAACCACAAAAAACAGTTTAAAAACCAAATTATATATATATAGGTATATTATATTTTATCATAATATGTTTTTTCTTTATGAAACAGTTTTGGTTATAAGTAAATAGTTTAATAGAGAAATTTAGATACATAATTTGTAAAACGTGTAAAGTAACAAATTTGTTTACTTCTGACAGATTGCTACATCGTTGATAATATATTATTAAATCAATCCACACTTACTAATAATTTCTATAAAAACAGTAGTATATTAAAAAATTTCAACTATATTGTTGTTAAAATCTATATAAAATTAGAATCAATATAGGAATCATCCCTAAATTTCAAAGGCATAAAATCGTATAAATCGCGGGCACACGAGCAATGCCAAAATATTTATTGCAAATTTCTGCCCGAAGACACATGGGGATGATTAATATTCATATATACATTCGTATATCGATTTATAGTCATAAATCGTGCAATCATATAGGACATTAATTTGAAACATTTCTATTTTTGAAAATCAATATTACTAATTTAAATATTCATAGGGGAATAATTCAAAGAATTTCTATTTTCAAAAATCAATATTTCTAATTTTGGATATATTTCTATTTGGATGCGCATGAATAGTATCAAGAGGAACATGATTTATGATTTGGAAAGTTGTAAAAAGCTTTCTAGAAATGTTAATGGATCTATAAATATCGCCAGATATAAACAACATGATCGGTCAGTTTACTGGGTTGATGAATGCTCAGGAGAATGAGATACATGGAATCAGTTAGGATGAATACACGGACTTAGATAAGTACGCTGTAGCTGAAATGGCAAGACTCGAGAGGAAGAAGGAAAAACATGCCTAAAGCCATGATTGCCAAATACCTTGGGAAACCTGTTCAAGAATATTAAATTCTGAGGTTCGGGTAAAAGCAAATGAACCAGAGGATGTGAATATTTTGATCGTCATTGCCAGAAAAAGTGCAACAGTACGTTAATTTAACTTGTTTCTATATAAATAGGTCTCCGTGGTCGAGAATGACTTAGACGTGGTTTTATAAAATAATCAATTGTTTTGAAGCAAGATAAGAGCGACACATATTACATTGACCTTGTATTGCTATACCTAGAAAATAATGTTTAAGTATCCACATCTTGATGCGACTATGAATGCAGAAAAAAACATCCAAATGCTTGCGACACCCCAGAATGAGAAGGAATGCCCAGTTGCGGTAATCAAACTCTCTATCAAAACTCACCGAAAAATGCAGAACTATGTTATTTTCAAAGCCACTATCATATCCATCACCTTCAGGCGAGTTGTAATATGGAAAGTGCGTACTTGGAAAAAGGTAACTTCGAGACATGCAAAGAAATATTAACGAAGGCAAAGCTTTCTTTAAGAGACATGACGAGCCACTGCGTCAGGGCAGGTGGTTAGAAGCAGTTATATAACAAAGGCTGTCGATAGCTGACATACAGTGTGTTACTGGATACAAGCGGGCTGAAAGTGTTGTGATATATACGAAAAGAAGATCGTGTACAAGAAGGTCTTAAACGATCTTACTGATCGTTTCACTGGAAGGTCTCACTGATACATCCCATGGACTCATCAGCAGTATCACAACAAGAAAATCAGTTTGCAAAGAAATTGTAACGATCCACGGCAGGATGTATATAAAGAAGAAAATGAAAATACAGGCGGACTGCGACAATATTGCTGTAACCATTGCCACGGAGTAAACTTACTACAGTTTATAACATTAATAATATTAATTGTTGTTTGGTGACGGTAGTTTTATTGTTTATAATGTTATTATGAACATTTTAGTAAATATTTTAGATAAATATTGATTTTATCCATAGAGCATTAATTCGAAAATTCCTTTCATTAAATATACAAGCAAGAACATTGCAGGGGATTGATTTGATTATTTCGAATTGATGCCTTATGATGGCTAGCGACAAAATAATTTATGACTCCGACTGGCTTATATGAATAATTTATTATAGAGACGTTTAAATTACATCGTCACATCTTAATAATTTTATTGACCTTGTTAGTTTCCAAAAACGATATTTCCAAAACATTACTATATTATACGATCATAGGGTAATATTGTCCTGACTCGATATAACTTATATTTAAATGATACATATATTACATTTTGTCAATTAAAAACATTCTTTTGAATACATTTGAGTAATGAGGCACTTTATTAAATGGTTTAGAATAGTATATAGATTAAAAATATGCTAAGAATACTGTTGTGGATATTCATTACATATTTTAATTGATCAAAGAATATTTAAATGGAAATAGTTCAAATTGCAATAAGGTGAAAGTTTAAGAAATGTAGGAAAATGTAAACAAAATTTCAAAAAGAATTTGATTATCCATTTGGTCAACTTTTCTCATTTATTTTACCGTTTGGGGGGAAGATATATTTTTTATTACGAGTTTTTCTCATTTATGATGGTGTGTTTGTAACTGCCAATATTTCGGAAGCTTTCTTGCTTTTGATGTAACGGACAAGTGTAAGAATTACGCAGGAGAATATATTGTTATCAGCCTGATTCGCTTCCACTTCTTCCCTCAGCCGCCTGCGCGGAGGGAAATACACCTTCTATAAATAGACAATTTCATCTGTTATATCGCCGAGCAAAACTGTGTGTCTTGGGAAAACTGGGAAATTGATCTGCAAATTACCATCGCCCTATAGACTGCTGCTGCAGATAAGACTGCCTCTGTGAACGATGCATAGAGTATTCTGCCACATAACTACCCATACGCTATAATGCAACGATATAACGCCTCAGACTACTATGATATGCACATGGTAAGAATGAACGAGGTCTACAGAACAAAATAACACAAGAGCGTGAACTCAAGTTAATAACAAAAATGTGGTGGTATATACATTGAGGGACGAAGCGACGGCAACGGAGAGGGAGTTGTGTTGTGTTGTGTTGTGCCCTGCCGTGCCGTGCTGATATAGATACAAAGGCGAGAAACTGGGTGAGAAGTATATGTAATATTGGGAAGTATTCCGAGAAATATTTTTCGTGTGGGCTCCCTAGATAGGGAGAAATTGGAGGGAAGTTGGCTTGGCTCATTCTTATCCTCTGGCAAGCAGAGATGCAGCACCGCAATCCTGTCACTTTAGTTCAACTAAAATTCTGCTTTAAGACAGGACAGCATATCTTTGTATTGTTTCTACCACTATAAACTCTATTGTATGTCGTATTTTATGCTGCTGAGCTGTAATAATCTACAAAAATTACACATTATTTTATTTTTATTTTTAAAGCCAACATGCAGACTCGTTTGTTTTATTTTTGAAAGTTATTATGGGGCGTCAGTAATATGTATATGGATCAGCTTTAATAATCAGCTGACTCAGTCACTGTCATAGTCAATCACAATGTGGCAACTTTGACAGAGCTGACTGGCTCACATTCCAGCAACTGGCAACGTTGGAATAAGTCTAGAAAAACTCTGTGTCTAGAAAGGAGAATTTCAACATTGAATTGTGAATGTGTTTTATATGTTGTATAGTTATAGGAGCCTCCAATTCTCTTATTATTATCAACAAAATCGTGTCAGCAGTCTTCTGAATCAACTGTCTGTACAGTATTGCTGAAATATTGCATATGATGTAGTGTCCCAATTAATTTGGGCAGATATTTTGGTAGAGAATAAGAGGAATAAAAACGCACGAGTTTTTCCATCATATGCTTTGTTTCAGTAACCGCATTGCGCTTTCCATGTCCCCCATTCTTTTGCATAAACGCTTGGTGGCGCGACACTTAATTTTGAGCCGAAAACGCCGAAGAAGCTTCAATTTATTATGTTGCCTCCATATTATATAAATTTATGCATCATGTATGTTAAAAATTGATATAAAAGTTTGCAGAGCATGATTGCTGTTGGCGTTGAGCTTGGACGATATAGAGGTGAGAAACGGGGGTGAGTCGTTAATTTAATACCACTGGACTGCGTGTTGTAGGTGGTGTGCGTGTACAGAATAGATTTCCATGAGACAAAGTTTGTTGTCATCCGGACTGATCGTCTTGTATGTATGTATATTGTACATTATTAATTGGATACCTACAATATAATATTCTCTGCCTTTAATGCTAATCACTCACTGCTACGACCGTTACACTGGTGAAAAGATATGATCGATAGATACTGGTGGCTGATATTTGCGAGTAACATGAGATTAAATCTACATATTTATGTATATTAAAATAATAGTATGTAGGTATGTGTAATTATTCCTAGAATATGTATATCGTTTTGTGTAGAATGTTTTTTAACATATTTTACGTCATACTTAATTTATTAATGCTTAAAAGATGTAATACCATAAAAAGTAACGATTCGAGCAAAATTCTCAGTTTTTTGAAAATGAGAGTAATATTTCTAAATTAGTATAAAGCAATCTAAGCCATTTCTAAATAAATTGTAAGGTAATTTCAAACAGACTATAGTTTGTACTTTTGTGAATGAAAACATTTAGTCGCAGTTGCATATATATACGGGGACATAATATGTATTGATTATTAAGAAATATTTATATTTCAACGATTTCATTTGAATAATTTTTGAAATATTTGAATTTATATACATATATGTATATAAATAGTACACATGTTCTGATCATAGATTATTAAATATGAAATTGGACATTGTTGATTATATATAAAATTACGCAGACATTTAAAACATATTATCCATTAATAGTCATTGATATCTAAAAATATGACAATACCTATCTATAGGTACAAATAAGATGTCGTTATGTACTCAAGTATATTTATAAAATGAATACTGTCTATAAATATTTATCTTTATTAAATTTCTAATAAGAAAACGGTTATCAATTATTTTTTAAATATTCAATTTTTAATTCACGATTTTTATTGCTTAAAATATATTTTATTTAGTTATAATCCTTTAAAATGTGTAATAGTCGCCTTAGAATTTCAGTAAACTATATTTATCAGTTTAATTTTTAAAATCTAAATTTTATGAATACTTTACAGTTTTGGGCCTATAACAACTAAATATTCTATCATTTTGTTTATTATATACACAAACTTCCAAATAGCTGAATGCACTAAACACAATTTAGGATAATATTTATTAGTATCTACATTAAAAATTACAAATAAATGATAATGTAGGTACTAATTATTACTATTATTACTACTAATTACTAAGTAAATATTTTTTAAGGGTGGAATAATGAATAAAACACGAAACTTTCTACAAAATTAACAGTGTGATAAGTTTTGCCATTCTTACTCTATAATTAGTATAACAGTATATTTTAGAACAATCAAATATATATATTTCATTCAAGACGATTGAAATTCATCTTATAATAAAGACGTATATAATACTTATAAATATAGATCTATTAATATGTGGCAAAATCAAATATAATTTTATTATAGAGTTGAAAGTGAATATATTATTGGCATGAATGAGGTTTCTGATCAAATACTTAATATTAAAACAACATACATTGATTCATAGAAGCAAATATATTACTTTAAATACAGAATTTACATAGAAGCACATCCATTATAATTATTCCATTTTAAAATTAGGCTAAACTCAAACATTTATGAATATTTAGAACATCTACAAAATGAGTTCATAAAATGTTATGTGGTTAATTACTATATTACAGTGTATGTAATACTTTAACCGTCAATATAGTCAATTTTATAAGCCTTTCAGTAGTAACAAAATAGATCTTGATTCTCCAACCGAAACGTATTCGTGAAACTCCTTAAACATTTTAATTAACAGTAAATAAAAGCAGTTTATTCCCTGCTTAGAACAATATATAATTATCTGAAATAACAATTTTAATAGAATTTCGATGTATCAAGTTTATTAACTAAATTACCAATATCGCAACAGTCTGGATTGTATAATAAGAAACAAAGTAGTAATTGGAATTTGTTAATATATTAAACAGACCTAACTGTAAGGCAAAGATTTTAATTTTAAAATATATTGCTTTTTTATGAATAATTAATTAAATGGAGGCTAATTTATCTTAAGGAAAATGTGTAGACGACATATAGTATGGAGTAAATTTATCAGTTCACATTTCATGGAGGCAAATATTGACATTTTGCGACGCACGTCCGTTCTGCATTCAAACACAGAAAACTAACATTTTGGGACAATTTGCTTGGTAATAATGACAAGAGCAAAACGCGCTAATACATGGCAAGACACAATATTTACTATCCGAGTTAATTAATTTTCAATATTTCAAACTTTTTATGCATTGCGAATGATTTATTTAATATCACATGATTGCAAGATATCATTGGTATTACTTTTAGTATGTTAATTATTTCATTTTACGTATACAAATACATAGAATTTTCCAGACAAGCTTTCACAAATAAATCTAATTGTTTTATAAGCGAAGAATACAATATTTGTACATGAACAGAATGGTTTACTTTTATTGAAATTATTTAAACCAAACTACTGGTGTATTATCCTAAATCTGTAATATAAACACACGAAAAATTCACAAAAGCATTATAGAATTTATATAAAAATTTAAAATGACATTTTTAATGTACGAATGTACGAATGATTAATAAACATATAATGTGTAAATATATAACATATTTTTATTACAAAAATTTGATTTAATATCATACGATAATAATTAAATCAATATAAAATCAAGATTTAATAGTATTACAAAAAATAAATAAATTGAGTAATCATTTTGAATTCAACCGTAATGCAAATAACTTTCAAAAAATATTTGTATCTACTGAATATTATGGCAATATGGGCAATTCATATTTACGTTTAAGATAATTTAAGTCTTATATTTGAGAACAAATTTCAATTTGAATAATAATCGGTAAAAATGTTCAGGGCATTGCATGTTTTTTTCGAAAAATAGTATTAAGATTATGTCTATAAATATATATATACATATATCTATAATAATTAATTTTACATATTCGTTTGAGATTAATCGCCTATGAAATCCATCCTGGAATCTAATCCAATTTATTTAATATTATGTTAGTTGAGATTTACAGTCTTGCTACTCAGGATGGATGTCATTTTCGATTAACTTTTATATATATTCCAAACTAGAAAAATTCATTCACTAATTTTATAAAAATGAAGATATTATTTCTGCCCTTTAGATATTGATGTATACAGATTTTAGATAGAATATTATCCATGCAGGGAATAGCTATCCTCGTGTTTCAAGCTTGCATATAATATCCAAGATTTCATTGATCTGGTAGATTTTGTGAAATGCTGGCTATATTACCTCTTCTGAAATGAAATATAGTAATGTCCTTAACTCAATTGTAAAAATGTTAGACCCTTTGATTATATTATGAAAATAATTATCTTCTGTCTAAACCGGTATATGTTATGCAGATACATATTTGCTAAATTTATTTGTATTGATTGAATATTTGCATATTAATTAGTTTTATAGATTTTCCATGTTAATTTAATTCATCCAGTAGAAAACTCAATCTTGCTTTCTATGTATAATTCTCAATGTTTTATTTTAGTTTGTAACTTGTTATATCTGTTTTATATGCCACTAAATCAGAAAATTATATCAATAAATTAATTGATATTCTTAAAAATGTAATTTTCCAAAATACTCATTTCTTACTTTAAATTTAATAAATATATGTTTTCCGTAAGAACTATTACAAAACGAAATATTTGGTAAATTAGAAATTAGTAAGTTAACTCCGATAGCTCTAAAAAAGAGAAAATTGTGACAAATACTTTTTTAATTTGTCACATTATATTCTGACAGATTGTGAACACATGGTGGGTAACGTTTAATTACGATAGCTTATATATTGTGAACAATTTTTTTGAAATACTTTAATTAATAAAACAATGAACTAATTATAAAAATGACCTATTTTAACTTGCAAGTACAAATAACATGGATAGCACTCGTCGTTCATTCACTTATTCTCAAGTTTTCGGTGTTTATTTCTTCATAGTAAAACTGCTTTAGATTGAAATTGAGTAAAGTTATAGAAAAAATTTAGCAACTAATAGTCAAGATAATAAAAAATAAAACAATCTTGGGGTTATCCAAAGAATATTGGGTAGATGTTATGATAAAAATGACGTTATTTGCAATAATATCGAGTTAACTAAATTGGAAACATATTAAATTGGTTGGTAGAAGGAAAGTTTATTAAAGGAAAGGTTTTAAATGTCTGATACTAGGAGCATTTCAAATGTGTGTTCATATATTCTTATAATGTTGGTTGTTTATAATGGTTTATTATGTTTAATATAATATAATCTTAATTGTTATGCTTAAATGCCTCAATATCAATGTAGTAATTTATTAAAAAAAAATGAATTTTCGGATCCCTAACGCTATTACTTATTAGGAATACTAATTATCTCTTCATTAACACCCTATGTCCATATACAAAATTCCCAATTTGCACATTTGATATGTACTTCCCAAATATACATTATTGTTCTATATCATTATTATCAGATAATATTGCACAACATAAATTGATATCACCCAAATTGTTCAACAATTTAAATGTCTACCCCAACATAAAAAATAGTATTTCCAATTAATTCTTATAATTGAATAATGGTACATAGCGTTAAATCAATTCAACTGTTAGATAGATATTTCTCTGACACTCATGAAAAATTCAACTATTATATATTATATCTATAGATGATAGATTTATATGATTTCAACTATATACGTGTTAATAAAAGTTTTCTCAGTATAGGATGCGAGGTACAACAATTAATTTAATTGATTTAAAAGGCAAGCAAATTCCCATTATACTCGTATATCTCAATATTCTTCATTATTATACCATCGAATGAGCATGGGATGACAATTGATCAACACTGAAGTAGACTGCAAAGATATTATGATATTAATATTAATTTGATTGAGTAAATAGCTCCTAAAAGCACTGAGTTAATTTGATAAAATAATCCTGGTATAGTTTTCCTTCTCTATTCTATTTCATTTGTGAGTTATTGTTTCAATTTGGTTAACGCTATATATGTTCCTATACTGACTAAATTATTCGTGAGCATTATATTTGTGAAGGGAAAAAGTTATTAAAATTCTATTGATAATATATTAGGCTTATATGTGGTATTAAATGCAAATATTTAGTTATATTTAGTTATAACACATCGACATAATAATGCATGTAATAATTATCCATAACTTTATGATGTAACTAATTTTAAAATAAAATATGCATTGACAGTTTCATTTATAGTAACTGCATTGGAATTAAATACACGCTTTCCTGTATAAATTCTTTTTATTATAAATATTAGTTAATTGCACATATTCATATTTATATATATAGGTACATAAAAAGGACTTGTACAAATATTTTTAGCTGATTTATTTTCTTTACCAATCTGATCTATTAATATTTTCCTATCGCTATCAGTAGATACATTTATCTGTAATATATGATTAAATTAAAATAAGTGGCAAATTAAAAATATCCCATAATTTTTTATCTTTCCGTTTTTATCTCAGTTCCGTTTTGCCCAAGACTAATTGGATTTTAGAATATGTCTGATGTGTCAACGAATAATAGAAATTCTATTTTGTATTCCTTACAACTTAGGGCCATCATCACACAAGATAAGATATAATTGTAAGAATTAAAAAATATATATACATATACTTTCTAAGATGATAGGTTTTATTTTGAACAGATAAAAATGATTTTTAGTACTATATAATACTATATAGTCGTTTAAAGTTATTTTGAAAATATCTACCGACATGCTTAAAAAATCTTCATGTCTACATTAGCTATTTTTTTATTATAACATAAGTTATCCCAAAAAATAAATTGATTAGTTATGAGTACAATTCATTTCAACATATACACAAATTAAATATAATATACGCGTTTCACTAGTATTGACATAAACTAGAAAATGGTTTGTCGATATGAATCTTGTAAATATACATTTATATATTTATATATTTATACCTAATATATTTATAATATATAGTATGGTTAATATAATATTGTTTAATAGTTGCATTTATGTATGTGGATATAAAACATAAATGTAAAATATAGTTTGTGTCATAGACTAATAATTAATTAATACGATCTGTGAATAAAAACACAACAAAATTGATTTTTTGTTATAATGCACTACTTTTGAACGGAGATAGCCATATTGTTGCTCGACCCTTTTATTTGATGAAATTAGGTAAAATGCCTAAGTCTTGTAGGTAAATTGTGTACTGCATATGGATTTTCAAATGGACAAAATGCACATAAAATTTAAATTTGATACTACTGATAATAAGGTTTCAGGCAAAAGCAGTATGAAATATATATTTTAAATTTTGAACCTACATTGTTTATAATGATATTTATGATTTTTGTTAATTAAAAAAAATGTTAAGGATAGAATAGTGAATAAAACACAACACTTTCAACAAAATTTACACAGTGACAATTCTTACCTTCTTACTCTATTATTTTGTTCTTTAATTTTTAATTCAAAATATTCAGAAACACGATTTGTTGAGCATATTAATTGCATTCTTAGGAAATAAATAAATGTATACAGCTAAATGCAAAATGCAGTAAACCAATAAAAATACAACAGGATACAGTTCTTTAAGTTCTTACAATAATAATTAAAATTATAAGAGGACTGCAATACTGTTATTAGTTCTTTTTTGTACTGTTAATAGGATAGATATATTGTTTATGTATTTAATAAATAAATTATAATTAGTGTTTAACATTGCAAAATATTTAAAGGAAGGCGCGTAAGTTTAATGAAATTATCAAAATTAATTTGCAAATTTTGAAGTGCTGCTAATATTTTCTCTTAATTAGATTCCTTAAATTATTTTACATTAAATACATTTCTTCTCACAATTGTTTACAATGTTTTGGTACAAGTTTTAGCAGAGTATATTTGGACTATGTTATCAAAATAAGCAGCTTAATGAAATATAAACGGAATGAACAAAGAATGAATGAATAAAGGAAATAAATCGCTAATTCCACGTAACTATACCACACCGTAATAGTATGTAGATTTATAAGAAGCCGATGTACATCACATAAAAATGTATTTGTCGAACGTGAGTTCACTTTTAGCGATGGTAATTACTACCTCCCTTCAATACAGTTTAGCAAAGGGGAAACTAGTAGGGCAACTTATTCTATCTAAACTCATACATTCACACTGACAAACTAATCTACACGTATTTGTCTTTGAATGTTTATTCTGCGAACAAAATCCAGTTATACTATGCGCAGACGTATAACAGTCACGGAAAGAGAGTACAGTTCGCTGACTATTCCAATAATTGCTGATTGACATAGTCTTCTAAATAGGGCGAGAATTAATTACAGAGATTTATTTGAGCAAGGAATAATGCATAAGGCTATTTCTTACTGCAATTACTGTGTATTACTCTATATAGGTATATTATGGTTAGAACAGTAAAATAGACGGCACTGAATTGCGAATTTTCATTTGTTGACTCAACTTTAGTATCTTCGCTCCCGCAATTAAATTACCCATCCAAGTTCTTATTATATCTCTTGTGTGATCGGATGACGACTCTATACCAAGGGTATAGAGGGATAGAAATGTACGAATAAAGAAAACTTCAATGTTAATTGTGGACATACATATCTACGGCTATTTATGTACATAAATATTTGAAAATTTAGCAAGGTATATCAGAATAACTACCTTCTGTTTGTGATTAACATTGTATAGATAAAAATAATAATCGATTGTTTAACAT
This sequence comes from Invenusta paracnida, assembly GCA_036023295.1. Taxonomy (NCBI): domain Eukaryota; kingdom Metazoa; phylum Platyhelminthes; order Proseriata; family Coelogynoporidae; genus Invenusta; species Invenusta paracnida. The sequence continues at coordinate 12,475 of JAYRBW010076238.1, read as the reverse complement.
TTGGACTAGATAAAGATTAAATATGACAATATTTATTATAATTTAATTTATTGCAAAATTGCACCAATTAAAAAATCTAAATTATCATGAATTGTGCGTAGAACAAGCATAATATATTTTTAATTGTAGGGGGAATATTTCTAGAAAACAAGAAAACCTATTTCTTTGTTATGTAAATAATCGAAATCATAGCTGAGTACCGGAAAGTCTTAGAACTTAAAGTGTTGTATTTATACGTATTTTATAAGTATGTGATCAATATACATAGTCTCAATTTTAAAACGATACATTGATTGGCTATCATGAGTCGAGTTTAAAAAGTTACATGCCGTGAATTGTACATGCATAAGAGTATTTAATAGCAATACATAGATGTGTGCGTGTATGAATGTATACATATACTTATTTTTATGAAATCTAAACGATTTTGAAGTTTATAGAGTATACTACATATGTTAGAATAAAAACTATTTTTTCAAAAGTAGTATTGCAAAATATATTTCAAGTAATTTAAATTTGTTACTTGTATTTTTTAAATGCACATAGTAAACAATGGTTATCTTCGTTTTTTTCTTTAAAAAGTTTGGTATATAAATCAAATATATAGGTATATGTGTATGGCACTTTTATTAGTGAAATATAATAATTTACAAAATAAGCCTACTATTACATTGTTTAATATATTTAATAATAAAAAATTATTAAATCAATTTTTCTGAAAAATCCCCCATAAAATCAACGAATTAATATTTGTTAAAAAATATCAAGCTCTATATGAATAGAAAGCTGTTCTATAATACATATATATAACGGAATATTAATTGTATTGAGTTTAGATTACATAATGTAGAGTATATCAATGGGACAGAATAGTAAATCATGATGATAAAACTATAAATATTATCATGCAAAATATTAATCTATAATTAATTGCTATCCAATAATGAAACAAAATGCACATGATACATTGCATTATTAAAATATCAGTGTCCTGTTAGTTTAACTTACTAGTGAGTATTTTGCATTATCCCAAATAGTGAATTAAAGAATCTTAGATTAATACCAACTAAGGAGGAAAATTAAAAGAGAAAAAATACAGGAAGTTGCCATATATTCAGTTAATAACCACTGTTAACCGAATATATTTGTATAACATTTTTTAAAGCACAGCACTAGGCGGACATAAAGCAAAAACGAAAAAGGTTTAATATACCTAGAGACTCATCTAGCATTAAACCAGAAGAAGAGTTGTTGGCCCCATATACAGGAAGAAACAAAATCGGTGAACACGCTACTTTTCAGTTCAACATAGAAATCGTTAAGGTTCTATTTTTTTATTACAGATTGAAGTACCTACATTTCAGGATCGTTGACCTTCTCAATTAAAGTTGAAATATTCTGACTTCTAATTCTACGTAATCTATACAGCTCATTTTGTTTTCGATTACTTATCTTACTTTTGGATTAGGGTTTCATTTGCAGTTTTCATGCTAAATTTAGGCAGAATTAAAATATCTCGTCACAGCTTTCAGAGAAATCATTCAACAAACAATAAAAAATCTTACATATTAATTCTTTAATATAGAATTGTCAGTATGTGAAAATAATTTTAGTAACGTATTCAGTTTATATAGGAGATAGATATATTGAGAGATATAAAAATAAATAAAATATAAAGTCCCAAAGGCACGTGTCGAGTGAAATAGACTTTTCATTTCAAAAGACATTAACCTAAAGTAATTAAATATGTGGGAACTATAGTTAAAAGAATAATCAAACCAAAGATTTCCTAAATTTGGTTAAAAGGACAATAATATAAAAATGTATTTCAATTTCGTTCTTCGTATATTTCAAAAGACAAAAGATTAAGTTGGAATTATGTCAATTTTTGTATTAGCTTTATTTCCACCTATATCTGTGTTTTAACTATATTATTTAATATTTATGAGAATTTTAAAGAAATTTATAATTCTAATTTCAATTTATTTTTGCAATAATAGTTTTTAATTTTTTGGCTCTCCGCAAATATATTTCATAATTATGTAGAGCAATAAATCGTTTGTCACAAAAATATCAAATTTTAAAAACAATCATTTCAAAATATATATAATTGGATAATAACATTTCATTAACATTAATACTATAATGAATAATGATACAACTCCCTTTTACTTTACATAATATTTTTTTAAATTTGTTCTTATAAAAAATGTGTGTAAATGTGTTCTACTTGTCAGAATGATTAATAACTTTAACATGTTGTCAATTGATACTTTAATTTGTACATGTTGATTGCCTCTAAAACACGTAGAATTATTTCAGTATGTTGAAATATTGTTTGTAAAAATTGTTTTACAATCACAAAGCCATCTATTTATTTTTCGGGTTACATTTTCTAATATTGAGGAATATTTAATTGTTTATATTACGTAGTCCTTATCCATTAAAGTACAATACATATACACCTTGTATATCAAAGGTGTTTTTATCATAAAGGTCGGTGAGAATTGAACTGAAATTTGAGCACAATTGACATGTATAATTTATTTTCTTTTGCAGCAATATTTATGGGATAATTTAACTTAATTTTTTTAGATATTGTTGAACTATAATCTCAAAATCTATAAAAATATAAAAATGATTTTTTTATTGATAATTAATCAATTAAACGATCGATTTATTTTGTATCATGTAAGTTGTTATTTTATTTGTTTTTTTTATAAATGTTATTGTTAATGTACATTTCATAGATTTATAATGTATGTCTTAGCTTATCGTCAAGTGAAAAAAATAACCTAAAATGGTTTATATTCTGAACTATTTATTTATGTTGAATACATTTGGTTAAATGAGTATTGAAATAAATGGTTTTATATTAAACATATTGATTATATTTTCATTCTAGAATATTAATTAGTATAACATGAGTCATTAATTTTTTATTAAATCTTTGCAAAATATAGATACTTTTAGAGATTGGAATCTGTGTAATTTTTATGTCAGTCTATTTTTAGTGTTTAGACATTCCTTTCCTTAGAAATACGTTTGCCTTTAGTTTTACAGGAGGCAATGCACATAATTTATTTATAACAATTATAAATAAAATAAAATAAAAAAGGTTTTTATGAAATGCTCACCTAACCTTTCAGGTGGTTGAAAACGTCCTTTTGTGTAGAGTTTAAAATACAGTTTCAGCTGACATATGCTCTACAACACGAAATAAGGTGGAAAATGATCTCGATAATTAATCGTTTGAAAGTGATATATTAAGCTTTTAATGAGCAGGTAAGTAGATTTAGAATGTAATTTTTTGTTGCGAATTCGAAGACTGATGCCCCTTTATTTCTTCTTGAAAACTTTGTGATCAAATTTGTAAATAAAAGGAAACAAATGACGCTTTATATCGTCATACAAAAGAATTTGTATTGACTTATGACGATAATTTAATTCACAAGGATGTTCGAATTTGTATCTGAGTTTAGAGGTAGTCCGTGATTTGCACGACGATGTACTAATTTTTGGATCTATTGGTTCTCAATGTTTGGAAAATCCAGATCCCATTGGTGAAATTCGGGCATTTAGAAGATCAATTGTTGCAAATTCTATCTTTTTAGATAGAATGATTACTTTTTCTCTAACAAATGGAAAGTTATCGAAAATAACAATTCGGATTTCAGTAATAAAATAATTGTAAACTTATTTGAGTATCTCGATCGTTTAATAAAGGAACACAACACATTCTGGTATATATATATATATGTATATTTATGTACGTATGTAAAGAGTAAGAAATTATGCCAACGTTATGAGTTATTGCTGTGGTTGTTAGATGAACTTGATCTTGAATGTGAATCAACCAATGAGAGAACGCTTAGAAAATTAGCCAAGATGTGACGGCTCCTGTACATTATGAATGGAAGCCACTCATATAGATGGTTACATAGGCAAGTTAATATTTTGATGGTAAAGAAAATCTCTTCATAAATTATATTATAATGTCTACATAAATATAATAATTTATGGGTTAGAATAACAAAGTAAGGATCTCTTTCTAAATTAATAAACAAGGTATTCATAGGTTTTCAATTACAGTTATGTCTATATAGTCTGAAAAGTGCTTCATTGTATTCGTACTCAGAAGTTTTTTATATATATTGGAATATACCAATGTAACTTCAAAAATTATGGAGCAAGCTCATACTTTTTTAGATTGTTTATAATTGCTGTTATCGCGTTGAAATTTAGGATATTATTTAATAACTGAAATAATTCCGTGTGTTAATATGTAAAACTATAAACAAAATTAAATTATCCAAGTAAGAATTATCATAGTTATATGTACATAAAAAATTGAAAACGTAACACATCAATTACTATTTTACATTTGCTTTTGTACATATAATTTATATAATTTGTCTTAATATTATTAATCAATTAATATAATTTCAACTATATATTGAAAGATTAATATTTTGTATTAAAACTATATGTATAAGTATATGTTTTATTTTATTTTATTTTTAATAAATACTTAAATAGGTTATTTTAAATAGTCAATAAAAATATAAAAAATAAGTAACGATTACAATAATATATATGGTGATTGTCCACAATTTAAATAGAATAGAAGTAATTAAAAATATGTCTTTTTAAGAGTAGTGAAATGTTAAAAACATAAAAAAATAATTAAAAAAATCTCAAAACTTATTTGGTTTTTTAAAGACTAGTCCAACGAAATAAAATAAGATATTTTTCATTATCGTTATTTTTATGTATTATATTTATTGTTTAATCATAATTTTTTTATTATGATAAAATATACAAACATTTCTTTATTATTAATTTTAAACGAATTTTGGCTAAAATATAATTATGGAAGAAGCCAAAACATCTTATGCACTTAATATATATGTATATTTAATATATATGATTAGAAAATTCTTTTCATCATAATATTTAAAAATTAAACATCCAATTTAAAGTAATCTACTTAATACCTGTTACAATGTAATAAACAAAATCAACAATGACAAAAATCTATTCTATCTAAGAAATAATGTGTATAATATGAAATAATATATACGAGTATTATACAGTCTTACTACATAGTAAATTAATTATTCATTACATACTTTCTTTTTAAATTTTCAAATTAATGGGTAAATCTTTATACACATAACATACTTAAACTAATATATTATAAGAAAACATCTACAGGTAAAGTCAAACCAGCATTCAAATGATCTATTCATTATTTGTATATAGTATAAATCAACGAACGTATATTTATCATGTTATATAGGTACTATTGTACACTAGAATGATATTCTTATCTGTTTATTTGGACGTAACATACCACTTGTCCGAATAGACATTATTTTTGATTTGATTAAATAACAATTTCATACTTCTATTCTGCAAAAATGTATAGACAACACCAAAAAAAATCCAGTTTTATGCAAATATGCTGTATAATAAATATATCTGTAAGCATCAACAGATATCACACAGATTGTTATATTTGCAAGGTATACAGTTATTTTTATTGATATTGAACATATCAATAGTATAAATTCCACTCTATATAAAAATAAATGCGTCGTTACCACGTATATAATAAGATATTAACCAAATGTCTTTCGTCTTTATATTACGTTATGAAAATGTATAATTCTACTTTAAAAATGAAATTTTTTAGCTTTTCGACTGTACGAAATTGTTAAATAAAACGATTTAATTATGCTTTTATTTAAAAAATGTATTTCTTGTTGTACTAAAGGAATTATAGTTGAACATGTTATATAATAAGAGTATATATATTTATGAATGCTATATCTGTAAGCTGACAGACATATTGAGAAATAACGTAATATGTTCAGGAGCAGTAAATAGAGGGAAAAGGTTATTTTAAGATTTCGTAAAAGTTTATAATTATAATTATAATAAGTGATTACAATTTGTTAAAAGAGGAAGAAACTAATTTGAGGTAGTTTATATATTAGTATTTAGTATGCTTTAGGAAAATATACTCGTTTAATATCCCATTAGTTATCTTCGGAGTCTCGTGGTACTCAAAGAAAAATTACTTTATGGAGAGTCAGTAGTGAAATATATTTTAAAATTATGTATATTTTGTGTGTGTATTTTTTTTAATTTCCAATTTACCATAATAGAAAAAATCTAGTTATGACTAAGGATGATTAAAAAAGACAAGTAAAATTATTTTTATTAGAATAAATTATACAGAATTAAATTAAAATGTGAATTATATTTGAATATGCTGCAACAAAAATAACAGAAAAATATCATTTGAAGTTCAATATTTAACAAATAAACAACATGTTTCAATTATCATTAATTATAAATCCCTGACACGGAAACCACTCGAGTACCACACGATTAATTATAATTATTAAACATATCTATCTTTTGTATAAAGATCTCTAACTGTGTAAAAATTAAGCTTTATTTTAGTGTGTCTAATTTTTAAATACAATATTTACATTAAATTAAAACATATATTAAATATTTGTATATAGTTTATAATGATAAATATAATTAACGAATATTTTATATTTTTGTATAATCTTCTATTATTAAATTATCATTTATCTAGACAGCTATATCATATATAAATAATTTTTCGTGTAGCAAAAGGCTAACCCACCTAAATGAACGTAATGATTATTTTACTTAACATCATCGAAAATATTTCTCAATTTTTATTGAATAAATCGAATGTCCTTATATGTAAATATTTTAAACTATATATATAAAATGTATATATTCATATATCACGTAATGGGGATTGATTGAATATTAGGGTTGGGGAGTTTTTCTCCTTTGTAAGGAGATGTTTTTCGTGATATTTTTAGTTTGCTTTTCTTCTTTATAAAATCATGTATACATATTTAAAACAAAACAGTTATTCAGCTGATTTTATCGAAGAATTTTTCAGAAAACTAAATATACTAAATTTCAACTGTGCATAGAGTGAGGATCCTTATGTCTCTAAGAGAAACCAGTGAATATGCCACATTCAGTCTTTTTCTTCCTCTATTAATATCTTCAAATCTATAAGAAAAAGCAGAAGAGGAAGAATAGTCTAATCTAAAAAGGAATCTTTCAAATTCTACTAGACCCATATTAATATAGATTTTGCAGCACAGTGGTCATTTTTATCCAGTTTAAATGTTTTTGCGAGAATTAAAATTTGGTGCTATTTCCGAAAAGTAAAATTCTGATAAATACAAAAATAAACAATTTTACTTATGATAGTTTGAAACATACATTGTCACAAATAAGAAAGAGGCAATTAAAATATAATTTATAGATAAAATTGAAGAAATGTCTCATTTACTTATCGAAAATTAATAAAATAGAGGATTGAATTCACAGTTCTCATTTGTGTTAATATTTAATATAGTATAGAATAGTTTATAGAGCAGTCAATTTTGTTTACTTAACAACTTAATATAAATGTTATGCATATTATATTGTTGTACAATTTGTAATTTAGTTTATTTTTGAACAAAACGAGACCGTAAATAAAATAATTGTTTTTAAAATATTGAACTATATTTGAACAAAAGTATTAGTACGTTACAAAGTGGTTATTTGCTCTTCAATAATCTGATTTCGCATAGTAAATAATATTAGTAATCTTTTTGTGTTTTCTTTTTTAATGTCAAAATACGATTACTAATCCAACTAAACTCCTTAATGCCAGTATTTAAGCTTCAGTTTCTTTATTAATAATTCTATTGAATTCACAGAGTTTTTATACCAAAAAGGACGCAATATTAATAATAATTTCATGAAAATTTTATATTAAATAATATATATATACATATATATGTATATATGTATATAGTCGTTAGACTTTAAAACTCTAATATTGTTTACAAAAAACTGCGTCTAGAAGGGGTAAACATATTTTGTTTCTGTATTTCAAATTCAGAGGATTGTTATATACATATTACAGCAGAATCCTCTGAATTTAAAATACGCTCATAGAATATATGTTATGCTTCTAGAAGCAGTTCGTTGCAAACAATCTTAGAGTTTAGAATAAAATTTAATGAGAAAATATGAGATATAATTATCATATGTACATAACATTGTATTATCAGATTATTACTATCTAGTTCTTATTCTTACTATAAATAAATACCTGTACAAGGACTACGTTTAGTCCTACAAGGTAGTCCTTGTATTACACATTACACACAGTTATTCATAAACTTCAATCAAAAGTAGACGAGCTTTTAAATTTTTTAAGTATTACGAATTTATAAAAAGAAAAATAATACATTTTGTATAACAGATATATAAAATTAAATTAATTTGAATATAATAGGAGTGCGAATAGGACAAAAAACGAAACTCTGCAGTATTAGAAGAACACTTTGAATCTATTGAGAAAGTATATTAAACAAATTAAACAAATTAAATTATTTTTTTTGGAATAGTGTTATGTTAAAATTGTTGACCTTATTTCAAATAAAATGAAAAGTCAAAATAATATTTTTTATGTATGTAATTCTGTAGTAATTTTAATTTTCTATTATGTATCGCAAATAAAAACTTTATAATTAATAGTTATTAAAAAGTAACAAAAAGTGAATTTTCATTTGTTTGGTTAATTAAGAACAAACTGATTGAACAAATTCTAATTGGATATACTTTAATGACAAAATTATGCAATATATTTTTATTTCAAACAACTTAAAATGTTTTTATTTGCGGCGGTAGTGCGTATTTGATTACTTCATATACATATATCTAAAAACTTTAACTTAAATTTTAAATCCGTAAAAAATCTACATTAATGTAGAGTAATACAGATTATGAATGCAGCTATATTTATAAATAAAATAAGAATGTTTTATTAAAATAATTAGCATTCAAAACAGTTTTCAAAGTAAAAATGTTCTACCTCCTCTACTCCACTAATTAAAAAGTTAAATATAATATGATCGGGAATGAGCAAGTAAGTCAACATTTCTATAGAAATTAATTACTTATTATCAATTAGACTCCATTATCATTCTAGAAAGTTCAAATTGTTTTCAAAATAATTTATAAGATAATATGATATTCTATTGAAAAGAAAAATTAAAATGGCTAAAGAAAGTTATCTTATAATTTTTCTCTCGTCATTTTACACAATACATTTTTTTTCGATACAGAAAATTAAATGTTGTTATTTATTTTTATTGTTTGTGTAGTTATTTATATTGCGTACAAACTTTCGTGACGCACGCAACTCATTAGTTATAGAGACTATAATTAGATTTATTGTTTTATCAAGCGTTTTAGTTGTATATCTAAGTATAAATGCATGTTAGTTAAGTTTGAAGAAGCTTGCATGAGGAGTAAGTTACAAGAGATTTTGATTATAAAAATTCCCTACAAATAGACTAGTGTATTAAAAAATATATACCTATATTTAGTATAATATATATATTCCACTAAAAACGTTTACTGTTGCATAAACTGATTGATTATAAATATTTTAGGTTGAATCTGTCGACTTTTACAATAATACTAATTGATGTTATGGTATATTTCATTATGCCTTGAATAAAATTCTATTATTGTACGTACAGCAAATTAATTATTCTTTATTATTTAGGCTAGTAAAACATTTTCATTAATATTATCCATCCCAAAGAGTTGCAGATATGTATTTCTGTGTATCTATTTAAAATATATATATAAATGTAATTGAGCACCATACATACGACTGTTAGTATATTAAGTAGTTATAAGTATCTTAATATAAATATATGTTATTCGTTGATGCAGATTATAATTATGTTGGCTTGACAATTCAAAATATTGACTTCATTTTAAGTGAAACAATCAATAAGACTATTAAAATTTAAAAAGCACAGAATATAATATTTATTCATTGTAACGAATTTGCACTTCACTTATAGTGAAATAGAAATTTTGTAAAAAACTTTTTATTTTTATTTTTATAAAACAATTTTTTTCACTATCTCACTCTCATTTTTACAAGTTATGTTGTAATTATTGACGTTAACAAATACAAAATATAAAAATGGAGAACAATTTTTGTTTGAAAACAGGGACCAATTTGCTATATGTGTAACTTTTGATTAGATTTGAAATATAAAAAAGCAAACACCACACATCGTTTAAACGTGCTCACCAGGAGCTTATCTAATAAAGGAGCACAATCGAAATTTGGTAAAAAAGATTGAGAAAGTGCCATAATTTAAGAGTTTCCTATTCTCATGACGACAAATACAAATAAAACATTTGTGTATATACATACACATTAGGTTTATGCATAGTTTCGTGTTTATACAGTATATCTCATATCACAGAAGTCGTGCAAATATGTTGTTCAATCTTTTTTCCTTCCACATTAGTTGCGTTTTATTTCAGAGGAAAGAAATATTTTTAGTAGCTTGTTGATTGTGATCGCTTTGTGAATATTTTATCTTTTATCAGGGATTGTGGTGACATTGATATATAATTAATTAGTCTGAAATTCCATTTTATTACACAAGAAATAGATTTACAGCTTAATATAATTTCTTGTGTATATTAGTATGCATATATATTTTACTTATAAGGCAAGTATATATAGTATAGGTATAAGTATGCACTTAATCGGTAAGTGTAAGTTTACCTTTATATTTTGAATACTGCAAATGTAATTTATTTTCTTGGAATGGAATTTTTGTGTTTGTATATAATGTAGCTATTCCATAAGAATATTTTAAAACAAGTGCAATATTAAATTAAAATTTTAATAGAATTAATTAAAAATGTAAATTTATTGATATTTTCGTTTTGAAATTAAATTAAGTATATGTAGTCATATGATTATAATACAATTATTAAAAGAATATACTTTCAAAACTAATATTAAAAATTAATTTCTAAAGATATTTAATATTAATCGTTTCAAATTTCTCAATTTGAGAGTGCATTAAATACTGTGTGTGAATAACAAAATGGTGTTGAGTGTCTCAAAAAGATTATCTATGTTTGTGTAATCTATTGTGTGAGATTTTAATTATATTATACGTTACTATCTAGAAGTTAGAAAATAATTTCTCGAATAATGAAAGCTTGTGGCTCACAAGGAAGTTTAGGAATATGGTGTCCATTGCTCACTGGAATCAGAAGGGAATGTTGCGCAGAATTATAATGTGCTGAATAAGAGTAATCAATTTTTGAAATTCGCCCCAAATAATATAATGATATATCTAAGGTATATACATATATACACCTTATATATACACCAACTTATATATACACCCTAACCCTAACCCTAACCCTAAACATGGAAATCTATATACTAGCACATATATAAGGTGCTAGTATATAGATTTCCATGCCCTAACCTAACCCTAACCCTAACACCATATATATTTACACCTTAGGTAGTGAAGTATTGCTTGAAGTATTGTCCAAGGAGGTGTGAAGGAGCGATTGTTCGTATGACGAGAAATGACTGTACTTAAATTCGTTTCTAGCTTTGCCCCAAAAAGTACCACATAATTGTGACACTTTAATGGGAACAGCTACTTCGAAATATTGGAGGATGATGGGAGCATCAATATACTGAGAGATATATCGTCTTTCTTAAGAATTGCTTTCAATCTCTCCATGGCCTGGGCATCCCAAAGGGAGTATTGTGTGGATGCACGATAATGCTCTCCAAAATACTCGCGTCACAGAACAATTTTTAGAAGATATTGTGTCAAGAATCCCCCAACCACCTTACCTGACTTGAATCTTTGTGACAGGTACATTTTCAGAAACATGGTAGCCAGCCAAGCCAATGTTACTTTTAATTACCTTTAATAAATGCGCGAATTTCTCCACAACTTTCTTTGGTCTTTGATAGCTCGCAAGTTCATGAAAGAATTTACTGTTCTTTAAGATCATTGCAGAAACATCATCGGAGCCAACGGAATTTATGCCGTTATTGATACTTATAATATTAGATGAAGCTAAATTTTTGTATTATTTAAGTGAAATAATTAGTTATATTACTATAATGAGGGAGTAAGAGGGAGGTTAACTTTTCATTTACATTTTTGATAAGTATCTAAATTACTTATTTTAATAAGTGATATAGAAATAGAATAAGGCTATATAAAGTTTATTTGTGAGATAGTAATTTAAACAAACAACATTAAACATATTACCAACTTACCTGCATACGTTTCGTCTTACTTATTTTGACTTCTACTATGTAGTACCTATAAACATAATTCTTAAAGTTTTTGTAATATCTTCAAACCAGGAATTCTCTCAGTTAATATCGTATGTGTTATTAGTATGTGGTAAAACAGTATGTGTATTTAAGACAAGTACTGGATACTTTGCGTATATTACCAACTTTTTAAAATAGGCCATTTCAATGTCTCGCTTAGCTTGGTTTGGTTTAAAGTTGGTTTAAACCATCTCAGCCATAGCGTCGATT
>JAYRBW010076227.1:0-24887 GCA_036023295.1 Invenusta paracnida | reverse complement strand
TTGCAGCAAACTTAATCATTTTTACCAGGAAAGCATTTAAATATTGCAGTGAAAAAATGAAGCACAATCTTACAGCAGTGAAATCTTTTATTTTTAATATGAGGCTAAAAACTCGTCAAAGTCCTGGACCAAAATGTACATGGAAAAAAACATGGTTGTGGCCTCAAGTGGCCACCAGCTTTTAGTAGTGTATAGGGGTTACTTGTTAATTACATCTATTTATTTCCCCCAAAAAATTTAAATTACAGCCTAAATCACTTCTTGTCAAAGATTCTTGACACCTACAATTAATGGTATTACTATTATCCTGTTTCATATTATAAAGGTAGATACCACTGCTGGTAGAGGTTCTCAAGTTACTTCTTGCATATCACAAATGAACTTAGTTATTAACAACATCATAAGATAATAATAATTTAATATAAATTATTAACATTTATTTTATGATACTTATAAAATATATTTTAATTTTTTTTTGATTTTATGCTGCCATTTCACAACTTTACTAAGATTTAATGAAATCATAACTATTAGTAAACAATTTATCATATTTTTTACAAGCCAAGGCAAATGAGATGAGTGAATACCTAACTTCAGGCTTATACCATATGTGTTATTTGTATCTGCTCTTCATAGGTATTTATTCTTTGTTTCTGTAAGCCCGAAAGAGAAAAATGGAAGAAATTGATGGTTTGCAAGCAAAACGGCAACATCTTAGTGATATCATGGAGGAATTATCCAATGAATCCCGAATTGCTGCAGATGAAGCAGAAATGAAGAATAATTGGTTGTTGTTGTCCTAAAGCAATGCTCTGCGGAAGAAGGCAATGAATCATTCTTTAGAGATTCAAGTGTTGGACAAAAAGATTGTTGAATTGAAGATGTTGATTGATTGATGTTTACATATAATATGTGTTGTATGACTATTCAGATATTCAGACTATTCAGATTCAGTGTGTACATAAATTTTGAATAAAGCTGTTTTTTCTTGAACTTCGGATTTTTAGGTATAAAAACCTCCTTAAAACCTCCTTGAATTTGATAGTCTTAAATGCGCCGTCACCTTGTTAATAGTTCTTGGTATATAATTGGTATTATTTTATAACAGAAAGTGTTACCAACTAATTGAAAATTTGACATATACTTTGAAAATTCCATTTAAATTTGATTTGAAAAGCACATAATATTTAATTTGACATCAAGTAGTCTGTATGTTAAAACCAACAATAAAAGAGACTAAGATATGGATTTACCGGAAAAGATATAATAACCATTTTAAAGTAATACAGTAAATGTTGATAACAGTAAGATAGCTTAAGATTGTACTATATACTATATTATTTGTATACATGTATTGTTTTAAACAAATTTACAAACATTTGGTTTATTGGTTATAGAAATTGATTACTACTTCGATTACCTAGTTAAAAAATATGTTAATTGAATTGTTTTATATCGCTTTAATCCCGTTTATTAAAACACAATATTTTCTACTGTTGTAATTTACAACGCTTTCTGTGTAAGACCAGTAAGATTGAAAATTATTTGTTTAACTCTTTGTTGGCAATAATATTATTAATTCTAAAATTCTAATACCTATTTTGGAACAGAAAGTTGAATGTATATCAGACAGTGGATATTACTAAAACCTTATTGGGTACTCTGCGTCTTAATGATATTATTTTTAAAAATAGCAGTTGAGAATAATTCTTATATCAACCCCTTTTATGTCTAAAATAAAATCAGCAGTAACTGTGACCCTAAATGTTCTCATCCGGTCTCTCCTACTGTTTCGAGGAGTTCTTTTCTGGATACAAACTTATTTCTTTGCCATCCTTCTACTCTCTCACCCAACATTGTTTCCCAGGAGAGCTGCAGTTTAGTTTGGGCTCGTCTAATAACGAGTATAGGTACCCCCCTCGCCCAACTGTATCCTATCCTTTTCCTTCCTATATATATGTCTTAATCTGGTTTTCTGGGCTGAACCGTTGGACGCGGAGGTATTCTTATCAATCTGCATCCATATCAACCTTCTGAGCACGATTCTGCCTCTCTTCTTGAAAGGCAGATTGTACTGATATGAACCTCTTACCTTTTTTTCAGTAAAATTAACCAAAATTTACAATTTCTTTACTTACTATGCTCAATTCCTAGCCCTGGTTACTCCTTTGTTTCTTATTCCGTGCCAACTTTACTGCTAGTCAGGCAGATAGGCAGTCAAATATTTTCTCTGTATTGGAACCGAAGCTCTTACTCTCTACTCTCCACATCTTTCTCTCTGAGCTTAGTTACTACGCAATCATTATGCCAACCTGCCTGTCTCTCGACAAATGTCTTCATTGCTATCGCATCGTCCTACACGTATCACTCAATAATTCCTACCCCTCGATCCCCGCCTGCATTTTGAGTTATTTTTTTCCACACTTCTCATTTTTTATATGCAAGAAATATTTTTCGAGCAAAATCAAGAGAATAATCAAATTTATCTGTCTTCTTCATTAATTCAGTATTATAGAACTTTGCTGATAGTAGATCTTGGCAACTTACCATTGATAGTCTGACCAAGTATTGGGCTGGAGTTCGCTCAGATCAATTCTCCGAAGTGACTATCACATTTCTTAACGTGTGTGATTTATACTCTTACGTATGTTTATTTGCACATGAAGTGTTTAAACCCCTTTATTTAAAAGTGTTCATTTTATGACAAGTCTATGCATCTGATTAAAGTATTTGCTTATACTTGATGACATACTTACACCATCGATATTCTTATATAGTTGGTACATAAGTTATGTAATCTATCAATTATTTCTGAAAAAAATTTGAGATCATTAATAATAAGTCAGCGCTTTAAAAAAATTAAAAATTATACATTAGGTGATTAAAAAAAATATTTTGAATTTTATATTTAAATTTTAGTTTTACTCAAAATTATAAAAAATATTTTAATCAACATTTTGACTGTAAACCAATTATTTATGTTGAATTCCTGCACTTCTATTGGTTATCATAGCAGGTTTTTCAACTGCACTTCAAAATTCGCAACAAAGAAAGTTATTAATTTAAAAATTGTTAATTTCATTATAAAACGGTAATATTAATTATATATATTAAAATACTTTTTGTATGCATAGATTTTCTTCTTTATAGAACCCATCTGGTGTAATGTACATAAGCCAAATTTTAAATAATCGTTGATATTTCCCTGTTGTACGCGGCATACCATTATTTCATCTTGTCTTCTTTTGCAACTCAGCTACCAACTTGCCTTCTTTTATAACTGACAAATTAAAGCATCGATTTTTACACCTCCCTTATAATGATTTATCTGTCTACTTGGCCTTAGTGAGTAAAGAAATTCTAGACTTATTCAAGTGTAAAAACATCTTATAGTTAATTGCTTGAGTTTGTTGTGGTCTATTTTTGCCCTGTTAACTATGTATTTCCCATCTGAGTTGTAGGAAAAATAACTGCCTGGCATTTCTATAACTTGGGAATTATTTTATCAGTTGAGAATATTTATTCGTTCCTGTTATCGATTAGAGATAAGTTTATAAAATATTTAGAATAATATAATTGTGACAGTTACAATTTGTTTGAAATAGTAGTAAAAGTCTGTTATAAATTGTGAGCGTTTTTAATTAATAATAAATTGTTTAATAGATGACATTCTTTTTAATTACATTTTCTCAATAAATTGTAGGTTTGGTTTGTTCAAATGTGAAGACTTCTATTAAAAAATAGTTTATCTTTTTAACTATTATTTTTGTAATTCGGTATTTTCCTTATTGAATGTATAAATTGTATTATAAATATTTAAATATATACATATGTATGAAGACAGTAAACTTTTATACACGCTATGTTTTGTTAATATATAAACATGACATACCTAGACCTATGTGTTATATGTAATGTCAATGTCTTTGCGATAAAATTTATCAGTTTTTTCTTTAATTTGTATTTTATGTCAAAAATTATTAAGCTGTGTTAGCCGAATGTTTGGGAGTATAAACACCTTGTTTGTTTCCTTACATGTAAATTCATGTGGCATTGGGAACTATAGAGCAAGAAATGGGTAAAACTGTAGTAATTTTAATAAAAATCTCTTTACTCTACTCACATACAATAGTAGTGATAATATTGTTATATCTTCATGAACAGGTGCTGGTATTTCGGAGGCGGTACTTGCAGTGACGCCTATGGAGACAGTAAAGGTGAAGTTTATAAACGACCAGATCTCTGCCAAACCCCGCTACAAAGGTTTCTTTCATGGTGTTCGTCATATTGTCAGTGAACAAGGTATGGAATGAGATGAAACCTAGTATAGGAACGTCCGTTCCTTAGGATTACAGAAAGGCCAAGATTAAAGCTTGCATAGTATCTTGAAACTTAATCCTTAATTTTGCAAATACTATTAATATAAAATACCCAATAAAATGCCTAAAAATACTTTCTAAAGATCTTAAACAAACTTTTACTTTGATGCTGTAAAAGTTATGTTTTGTATCGTGTTATTTATAAATGAATATCAATATTTTGAAATGTTAACTATTAATCACAAAAATATTTATTATCGAAGTTCGTGCACACAAGTTTGTGTGAAATTTAAGTATAACGCTGTATAATAATTATTATATTCTATGTTTATACATTTAAATCTAGTTCATTTTTTTTTCTAGTTCACTAATACATTCATTGTCTGATGATAATCTGTTCATATGCGGCGTAATACATGTTTGGTTTGTTTTAGATCTATTTAATTAATAATAAAAATTATAAATTATGACATCAGTATGAGATAAAATTGTTATATATACCACTTGGTTTGTCTAACGTTTTGAAACATTGTTTTGAAGTTTATAGTCAGCATTTTGTCTTGCCTCGCCTCTTTAAGTTACTAATAGTTTAATTGAAAACGAATTTAAAAAAATTGTTAAAAAGACAAACATTTTAATTATTATGCATCAGGTTCACAATGTAATCTTACTATTACGAATATAATTTTGATTAAACTGAGATTTTACTAATATTGTGATGCTGTTCTATTTTTCTATTTGTTTGTTCTTTCTTATTAATAAGTCTAAATTCTATTATTAAACAGGTTTACTTTTGTTGTTTATTTAGACATATTTTCTTTTAAAATAGAGAAAATATACATTCTATATCAATGTTATCTTCAAAGTCGTCCCATCAGAAAAATCTTGAGGTATTCATTGTCATATTTTTCAAAACCAAAGTCTTGCTATTATATATTTTACAAATCGATCCTTTAAATTCCTTGATTGAGAAAGGAAGGTAGCAGATGGTATCAATCTCTCCTGGTTCATGCACTACCCCATAATTTATACATGGTTATGTATATAAAAACACGTCGCCTTTAAACATTTGTTGGAACTGTGGCAGTGTCTATTTCTCTTTAGACTTGGAAAAATCGTGTCACGTTTTCTTTTTTTCTATAGTTAACAATAAAATATTGTGTCTTCATATTTTGGACTTTGTAACTGACCCTTGCCTCTTGTGATGCACTTTGTATTTTCTAGGGTCACGTCACACTGGTTTTGTTTGCCCTGAAATGTCGATTGGTTGATAAGGACAGAAAATAATCAAAAGCATGATGTAGTGAGCGATTACTTATACACTTTACAGCGTCCTCATTAGTTTTATTACCCCAAGAAACTTTGAGACTGAACATTGAATAGTATTTCAAAAGATTACTTGTATTTAAATTGATTATTTTACATTACAATAATGCAGGTATTATACGTAAATTTCCGTATACTATTTTGTATAGCGAATTGTATCGTCCAAAGATCATAGTGCAGGGTATTAACCTGAACGATTGTCATAAATTACTACGTGCCATACTCTTGTAGCATACTCCTATGTATAGAATTATTAATAATAATATGAATACTGTAGAACAGTATTGAGTTTCTCATTTGTCTTTATTTTAAATTTATTATGTACTTAAATATCTATTATTTATACTTATAATTTATAGGCAATAAAAATGTGACTATTTATAGCTTCAATACAGAGAAATGTGATACATTTATGTACAATTTTATTTTGCCTATCCACATTTTACTTAAACCTTCATACACTGAGTTTTTATTTCTGTTGGTCAGAAAAAAACAGTCTCTTCAATCGACGAACCCCTTTTTACGGATCCGATTTCATTTTGTTAATAATGTTTATAAGCGTAAACAGTTTTAAAATAGTTGTCAAGACAACTTATCGTTTGAAGATGTCTTGTTGTTTAAACCCATTGTTGAACGGTTTATTTATTACAGGGAAATATAGAATATTCTAACATTAGAAAGGCTAATTGCGTCTCTAAAATAACGTAAGAGATTCTTTACATAAGAGTTTAGAATATATTTCTGAATTCAGTGTTATTAAATGTTATTGAGATTATTGAATAATCATTATTTTTCAGACTACCTCACAGGTCTACAGATATACATATCATCTATGATTGAAAATTATTATCAGGATAGCTCTTTAAAAAAAATTCTGGAAAATATGCTCATCTTATTTCTCCAAAAGTTTGAAAGAATAATACTATTGAATTACCTTACATTATAAAGATTATATAAATATGTATATAAAGATTAATAAGTGAACAGATGTGTTACGAAAGGCTAAGCTATTGTTTTTTTCTTCAAAGGATCAAAATGTCTTTAGAGTTCAAGCAACTTCACATTTTTATCCAAATACTCAATTATGTCATTTATACTTTTTCATATATTCAAGAAAATTATCGAATTTCTATAGAAAAACACTAGAAGTTACTTTTTAGTAGCAAACAGGCGGTTTAAAACTCTATGGCACCTTTGTCACAACCCCCACTCCCTCTCTGTCTCTAGGAATTCGGGGTATATACCAGGGTGTGACAGCTACAATGATGAAACAGGGGAGTAACCAAATGATCCGCTTCTATGTCGTCGAGTCTCTCAAGGATTCCTACAGGGAACGACGGGGCCGTAGCGAGATTAACAAACCCGTTCCCAAACTTCTCACCGGACTATTCGGTGCGATTGCTGGGGCTTGCTCGGTCTTCGGGAACACACCGATTGATGTCGTGAAGACGAGGATGCAGGTAAAGACTCAAGGGAGGCAAGATTCGCGGGCTCTGGTTAACAACATTTGTGAATTCTGAATGATCACCTTCATTTTATGTTTCTTGCATAATTCTCTTTTAGTCAATCAATAATTTCTATATTATTACTTTCTGGTTCACAATTGAATAGCTCTTTCCCGATCAAATAGAGACAGTTGAGATTTGAATTTTAAAATCACGTATTTCGTCAGACCAAATGTGTACAGGCAAAATTAAATGTTGACACAATAATTATATAGAGCGTTTAAATGTTAACTGAGAGTTTATATTTATGTTCTGTGGCATCTTAAATTAAAGCCTTTTGCATATTATGTAGGAACTATGTATATAAATACACATATATAAAATTGTAAACTCTTGCAAATTATATGCGACTATATGCCTACCATATGCGTAATATAAATAATCGATCAAAAATTAACTAAGTTTAATGCAATAAGCGTTATATTTTCATATTTTCTGACTATAGTAAGAGCATAAATACACCGATAACTTCTTTATAATTATGTATATAGAGTAAATATATATGTTGAGAGATTAACTATTAACTATAGAAAATAAATAGAAATAGTATTTATAGTTGATTGCTATAGCAAATAACGTCAGTATTTCTATCTTCTATAAAAATAACGACAAGTTATACTTCCAGCTATAATATTATGCACTAATCTTCCCCATCGCTACATACTATTTCAAATTTAAATTGATTTAAAAATTCAAGTTTCTGTATACAATCCGTATAATTATGCTCACACTATTAGTTAGCTACCGATCTACAGAATACAGTCATATAAAGTCATTTAACTTGAGACAACCGAACGAATGTTTATTTCTTGTAGCATTATAAGATTATCATTATTAATCTTATTATTGTTGCATTAAAACGTATTTCAGTATAATGCAATGTACTTACATACCATACACCTCAGAAATATGATGGTATCTTTGCAATATTTAATAATTATATACACTAAAAATAATTTACGTTGAAGTAAAGTTAACCATTTTATATACCTACTATATATATTATTTAAAGAATATTATATTATTAATAATATACTTATAGTATATATAAAGTTATCGGTGTATTTATGCAAATACTAGCCTGAAAATTTGGAAATAATGCGCTCTAATACATTAAACGTAGTTAATTTTTTGTTCAATTATTTATTTTACGCATATCATATGGTATATATGAGGATAAGGATACGCAATAAGGATAATTGTTTTCAATATTATAGATATGTATTTATATACATACATATGTATACAAAAGACTTTAATTTAGGATGCCACAATATATAAATATCAACTCTCGGTTAACATCATAATCTGTAAACGCTCTATATAATAATTGCCAGCATTTAATTTTGTTTGAACGATATTTTATCTGTGGCCTGAACGCATTTGATATGGTCTTGTCAACATTTGGTCTGACGTCGACGCATTTGTTCTGTCGCCCGTCTCTATTTGATTCGGAAAACCTATATAAGCATGTCTATATTATAGGCTTAAATTATTATACACGGTTTACTACCCGATTTTATTTCATATTTAAAATCGGTCTTTTGCATTCGTTTGCAATTTTGAATTTTGATAATTGTTTTCTTATAATTGTGATGTAATATTGAGACAGTTGAAAATAGCTTTATGCAACACTTAATACGATTCATAAAATGCCTGAAATAGGCAACAAACAATCTCGCAAATTTTCGCCGCTATTGACGCATTGAATAATTTATGGAGTTAATAATGTTTTGTGTTATAGGAACCCTTTTAAAATGAGTAATTTGGAATTATTATTATTTCCTTCTGGTTATGTCGAATGTTATTTCTTTCAATCATTGGTTTCATTATTTATTATTGTTAATAAACCTCACAATTATAATTATTGTAATGTAGTCTTATTATTGACGCATAAACTGTTTAAGTACTTTACTATCATTTTAATTATAACTGATTTTTACTAACAGGAAACGTACTATGATTTTAAAGGTAATTTTGCCAGATATCCATTACATAAACATTATAATATAATATACGTATATTAAATATGTATGCCTAACAAGAAAATCATACTATTTCGAGATAACATCATTTTTCCAATTGTTGCAATTTCTAACCTTCCTGTTGTTAATGTTATATATACATTATATTTGCTCTATCCTTTATAATAAATTACACATAAATGTATATTCGCTATTTTATGCTCTAAAATATCTATCGATTTTCTCTTTCTGTATCGAAAGTGGGCAATTATATCCTCCAGTTGAAATACCCGTAATTATAATAAGACAAACCCGATAGGTAATTATTTAGCTCAAGGGGGATGCAAATCCTTGAGCTAAATCAGAATTTATGGAAGGGACGAACATTTGTCTCTTTCTCTTCGTCTGAAGAAAACCTTGTGAGTGTATATACATAAAAATGAGAGTGTTGACAATTCTATATTTGAGATTAAACCTAAAAACAAATGAATATTCCGACAATTTCCTTTCTCTCTCTATCTCTTCCTTTCCCAACTCAACAAAATGTTCATTTCTCTTCACTTGACGACTTCATCGTCTTTTTAATCAAAAGATAGGAATAAGGAAATCTCTTATATGCACGAAATATTCTATGAGTGGGGACAGTTTTAGTAAATTTGCATTTATCGATTTTTATAGCTAAGCTATAACAGCTTTATGTTGTTTGAAATTATTCCATTTATTTCACTTTAGTATGTTTTGCTTGCCTGAAAAGTTTATTTTATTTCTTTACAACAACAATTTCAGTATTTCTTGAAAATAGATATTTGTTCTATTTTTAGTTTAATAGTATGTATTTAATTTTTTAAATAAAAATATCGTTTTACATTGTCCGTTTCATTTTCGGTATATCTTTTGCACAAAAATATGGTTTTTCTGACCGTAATTGTTGCATTCGATGTTTTTAAATCTCGTTTTAATTACTGAGGCTTACAAAATCATGTTTGTGAATAAATTATATCATAGTGTTAAACTATACTTTGTGATAAACTTTTTTGTAATACGCAATATAATATCGTTTTGTTTATTAAAACAATCTTTTCTAGTTTTGTTATAATATTATGCTAACTTCATTTCTTCAATATACATATCTTTAGTACGAGGAATTTTAGTTTCAATATTAAATAACTCTGGTATTTTAAGTGTATATCTTTTAGGGTGAGTTTATATTATAGATAATTTAGTCTAAAATCTATGTATTATCGAAAACTATCTTTTTGCACTACATATATATTAAACTCTATTGTAGTTCAAAATCGAGAAAATTTCGACTTTAATTCTATAACTAAATGACTATAAGGATATATTATCTCTCTTATTACTTAATAATATAAGAGCGATTCTCCTAATTATAGAGAATATCGGATTGTTATGTTATATTTTATCAATTTAAAGTTTTTACTAAGTTGTCAACTGAATTTAAGCTATTGTTAGATTAATTAATTAAGCTTTAATTTTCTGAATTTATACAAAAATGTACTCTTGCTAAATATCTGAATAGAACAGTATGTTAATATTTGTTACATTCAAATGTGCTCTTGTTATTTTCAGGGCTTAGATGCGCATAAGTACAAGAACACGATGAATTGCTTCTACAGGATCTGGGTAGAAGAGGGTCCTAAAGCGTAAGTGGCCAATGTGACGAAAAATAATTACAAAAACTTAAGAATAATCTTTCATCTTAAAATCAGTTAATACTCGATATCATATTACCTTGCTTAAATTTGTTGTGTAATGGCGTAATTTAGTGTTACAGAAAATAGTATTAATTAGAAGGTATTAATGTTAGTAAATATTGCAGAAAATATTGTAACAGCTAAATGGTGGCAAAACAGATTTCAATCATTTTATAAAGCAATATTGAACGTTATGTTATCTGAATAAGTTACAGCTAGCGGAATAAATTGATGAAATGTGTGAATTCTATCCACAAATGTTGTTAGAATCTAACAAGTGTAATTTTATTGTTTATTCGCGAAGAGTTTATTTGCGATGTTATATATAACTTGAAATGGATTAGTAGTTATAATAGTTACATTTCCATATTTTAATTTCAAAAACGTATTATTAATTACTTGTGTGAAACAATTTTTAATGCTCAAGTGTTTTCCAAAATCTGTTATGAATTTTTAATATATGAACGAAAATTTTTTAACTTTATAACATTGTTTTTTATGCAACCTTCGATGCTTTTTCAATCAATATATTCCAGTATATATGGGCAAAAGATTATCCTTAGTTTAGACTACAATATCTACATTATTTTGGAAATGTACAACCCTTATTGCTTTAATTAGTTTCTATTTTTATAGCCCGAATTCCTATTTTGTGTGTAAAATAAATATACTTTCTTATCTTGTACAAATCTTTCCTAAAATAAATGGCTTCAATTGTGCTGTAGCTGGGTAGGTATACTGAAATATGTTTTATACGTATATTTTTTATTGCATTAAACGCGTATTTATTATTTTTGGTTCATGGCAGGTTCTACAAAGGAACTCTTCCTCGACTGAGCAGAGTGTGTCTTGATGTCGGTATAACCTTCATGATTTACGACACTTTTATGGAAGGTTTTGAGAAAATTTGGAAGTCATAACTTCCGTCTTCTCCTCCTCGTCATTGATCAGTCTATCCGATTAGAATGCTCGATTTATTGATTAACCTAAGATGTTCTTTCCTACTACATGTTTTTTGCAGTTAGCGTATTCTTTTTAGCTTTCGTTATACTCACTATTTAAGAAATTCGACGCTAACGAAAGCTAGTTTTTCATGTGATTGACCCAAACAATTAATATGCCAGTCTAATAATTTATGCATTCCTTTCTTTGGGTTAGCGTCGTGTAATATCCTTTTTGGTCTGTGTTCTAACTATTTAGTGGTTATTTTGGAATTTTGCACACTACAACTTATTTCAAAGTGTTGCTAACTAAATTTTGTAAACATTTAATTGATTTTTGAATTTTAAACACTCAAGTCCGCCCCACGAATTATTCTCTTAAAACATCTCGTAAACATGTTAATTTTTTATTACTAAGGCTTATGCAAACAATCGGTGATTTTAAAGCAATCATTTTAAAGCCCACATTAATTTATCTACGTTTTTATTCAAAATGGTTGGAGTAAGGTTAAATACTAATAAATTTATAAGGTCGATGTCCGAAAATTGTTATTTTTTGCACAATATAATCAAAATGAAATATAATAATTTAGTTTTAATAAAAATAAAGTGTATAATTTACTACTGGAATTCGAGCAGTAACATGCAATTAAAATACTGTAAAATGAGAATATATGGTTATAATTAATTTTTTCTTTAACTAAATTTTACCGAAAAACCACCAATTTGACTAATAGTATATATTGTTTCTTTAAACTTGTAGAGATAATTTATTTGCAATCAGGGCTTTAGATAGAAATGGTATTCCAATTTTCTGACTAAAACCTCACTTTTTTATAGTCAAATTTGTATAGAATCCATACGTTTACCTACGTTACATATAATTGTATTCATATTAGCATTATTATTATTTTTTGAACTAAATTATTCGAGTCAGTCGTTCTAGACACTATTTTAGCATATTAGTCTGTACCTTGATATTATTCAACCAATTATTCATATTAATTCTGCTTTCATTGACATAATTTAGGTAATTATAAATCTGCTTTTTCCGTATTGTTTATTATAAGTTGGTGTAGTTGCCTTTAATTCTAATAAACTGGTGACAAATTACAATGTAATTTACACGGTAGCACTTCACACATGCCAAGGTTGTGAATATAATATTTATATGTGCTTAAATATAAACAGTGACCCATTATGTAATTTTATACCCCTCTCCTTGAACTTGATTATTCCATGCTACTTTCTTTCTATACATATTACATTTCCCTTATTATTTAAAAAATAATATATTTCCAGTAGTAGAATATGTTTCAATTTTACACGCATATTATTTCCATAAAACAAGAACGGCGACCAGACTTTTTCCAGTAACTTTCTAGCTACTTTTCATCTTTTCTGCTCCACTTTAGCCACATTATTGCTACTTCTAAACTCTTGTTATACTAAATTTTATTCCACGGTTGTGACTAAATGTGAACTGATCGGTTGTGTAATTCAGATATTTATATATTTACCCTATACATATATTCTTGGTTGTGCAAGCTTTTTCTTATATTATTCAACACTACACCAATTTTATTTATATTTTCTGTTACATTATTTTATTCTTATATTATATTCCGTATTATTGCCTAGCAGTTTACCTTACCGTCATTAATGTATAGTGTATACATATATGTGTGTGTGTATAATCATACTTACGGATTCTTGCAGTTTGCGCTTTTTTGTAAAAATTTTTTATTACCCAAACAATTTTACAAGTAATTAGTATAATCTATTCAACCATTCATTTATTCGCCTAGATTTACTAAACCAGATTATTATCTTGTCTCTTTATTTTCTTGATAACACTTAACATAGGCTTTAATACCATAGATTTCCATTTAAATTTCAATTGTAAATTAGCATTTACGGCTTAGGCACAGCGCTCAATTCAGCTCCTCTTCCCCCTGAAATATCGTAGTAAATGTGCCGGATATTTGCTCACAGTTACCGAGTGTATTTGATAGCTATAGACATAGTGAACACTTATACGTTTATAGATTCCATAATATTCCAATCCAATATTTCAACTATAACATGTGCTGCATCTACTCTAATTATTTACTGATTTTTGTAGTCAAATTTCTTCATTTCTCTACTTTTTTTAAAAAACTACTTCGGTTTGTATTTAGAGAAACTGACAAGCAAGAATCTACGTGCATGCGGAAAGTAATACTTCCCCCCCTGCCATAATATAAAACTGGTTGTGAGAGATTTTTTAACCCCTCTACGCCCCTCCCATGACCTACTTTCCTTCGGGTGATGGTGTTCTCTTTACAAGCTCTTTACCCCCCTCTACAAATGCTTCAAGGTTGTGAACATCAGCTTAACTTACTTAGCCTCTATTAATATCTACTTGGCCTATCTTCTATATACGTTTTCTGTCTTCTTCATATTAATCGGGTCGATCTTTTCCATCACGCTTAATGTCTAATCACTCACAAGTATTTATGCTTCGTCATAATTTAATTAATAGCGTCCAATAATACCTGACAGATAGTAGTTTGTAATTTTCGGTGTTATTTCTTAGATAAAGGTGTTTTATGTAACTCTATCAATAGCATTAGAGCATGTTGTAGTAATAATTACTATATCCATTCATTATCTTATTTTTATGGTGCTGAGGCTTTTTCTGCTGTTTCTTTCCATAATATATATTTATTCTGTTTTACTATTGTGTCGCCATGTCATGTACGTTTAGATTTAATAAATTTTTGTTCATTGCAAATCTCTCTGATTGCGAGAGACTTTATTTCATTAATAGGTACATATATGTAATTATTCAATGTATTTTTTTATTTATTCCATTGATGTCCCTATTTAATTTTGGATTTTAAATCCCGTTTTTAAGCAATACACGTTTGGCCAGGCTCTTTTATAATATTATGTGTAATGTAGTGACACTGATTCTTGGAAACTGTGTCACACAAAAATGTAATTGACAATTTTGAAATTTAGTGCTCTTAGTCTGCGTAATGCTACATGTGTATAAAGTCAGATTTTACACTCTTTTCAAATTTGTTTTATGTGTTCTTAAATTGACTTAAATTATTCCTACAAAATATACATGTTAACTAGTATGACATTTTTTGTCATTTTGAGGATATTTCGAATTGTTGTTTGGACATATTATTCTTTTTGCGTAACTAATTGAATGTAGATTGATTTAGACTACTTGTTACTTATCTATTATAACGCTTTTATTTTGTTATAATTATATCTATCTATCTATCTACATACATACATATATACATACACGTACATTATATTATAATATATATATGGATACACACATATATAATATGTTTCTTTTTGAAATATTTTAATTATAGTTATGTTTTTTCTACTGTTAGATATATTATTTAGAATCGGTATTTCATTGAGCTCATGCATCTAGTTTTTACATACTGTTATATGTATGTATATTCCAGTATCCAGCTGTTTAGGATAATATAGTCCTTATAAATGCATATTATGTCTGTAAATGTGATGTATTTTGTTTTGTGGAATTTTTGATTTATATATTGAATAAATATATCGATATTGTGAAGTACTTCAAAATGCATAATATAACATAACATACAATATATCTACATGCACTAACAGTCGCTGGCTTTAAAATTTTAATTCATTTCAGAGTAACCATTCAATTCAAAGCGTACTATATTTTACTTAATATATATAGCTGTCTTATCCGAAACACCGAAAGTGACTCGAACCCTTGTATTACTAAATGATTATCTATACATATGCAATATTATTATTTAATCCGTGTACACAAGTTAAAATTATTTTTGTAAAAAGTATTTAAAATTGAATATATATCTTAAGCTCCTAATTTTACTGTAAGATAAAAAGTTTATATTATTATAAAATGTATGTAAATTATGTTCAAATCTAAACTGTTCGTTCGTTGTACTACTATATATTATTATAAATACATAGTAGTACAACGAATAGTTTAGATTTGAACATAATTTACATAAGTATATAAAAATGAAATCTATAAATATTAGCAATTAGTTCAAATTTTCGGCGAAATATGAACATATTACAATAAAATTAACACTAATTAAATTAAACCTATTTCCTTTGCAGAGCTCAATATTTTAATTTTCGACAAATTATTGTAATATGCATAGAACCACAATGAAACCTATTTCAAGAGATCAATTAATTAGTTTAAGCACAACAATAAATAAAATGTATATATTATGTAAAGGGAATACTTTAGGTGTTATAGTAGTCCCTGATTATGTATTACAATATATGTAATATTTATTAATTAAGGCCAATTAAGCAAAAATGATATTGAATAATAATTATTCCAGAATTAACAAACTTATTACAGAAATATCTCTTTTATTAGTACGACCCCATAACACACGCAGGCAAGTTTCTATTTATTCCAATTTTATTCACAACTATTTTTTAATTATTACGTTTAATACAAGTTAATTTTATTACAGTTAATTCAAATTTTTATACCTGCAGTTAATTAAAAAAATCAGTAAAAAGAAACGGTGAAGATAATACATATAAATATACTACTATAATGTAATAAATAAATAATTTAATATAATTAATATTGTTTTAGTCCTACTATTTATTTTGAATAATATATTTTATTGATAGTTATTAATTTTAATGTTCCGGGTAAAAAAGAACGAGTATTATACATTTGATACTTCTGCGGTTAAGCCCCACTTGATGGAAGTACTTGTCAATTTTAAAATAAATAAATTCACATTCTTTCCCAGAGACATGTACTTACGTTTCTATTATACGTTTCCGATACATTTGAATAAACAGTTTTGCATACGCCATGTAACGACAATGATACGTTTATTAATTTGTGCTATCGGTTCGTGTATGAATTACGAGTTTTGATTAAATTATTTGGTTAAGTAAATATCTGTTGAGTAAAATACAATTGTGCTAAAGTAAAGTTAATAAATGTTTGTGATGCTTTTGGAATGGTCAATTCTGGTATGGAATTTGATTTGAAAATATCCACGGGAGAATAGTCAGTTGTGAAAGAATCAGAAGTGGTTGGGAGGTGAAGATAGATAGTTGGTTTGGGCGCCAACTGAAATGCGATTCGAAGTATTTAGTAGTGAGCCAAAAGACAAGCGATTGAAAGTATTTGGAAGAGGGATTGGACTCCAGTGTTTGCTGAGGTGACGAGCGATTAGAAGTATTTGGATGAGTCTGGAGGAATTGGACTGCTGTGTTTGGTGCGTAAATATGTATATTTGTCATAATATTACTAATCAAATATTGTAGTTAAATCGCGTAAATTAAATCGTATCAGATAGAAAATGAGAATTTGTAATTGGTAACTGGTTAATATGTTAATTAATATACAATCCTAATAATTATTTTGATTGTTTTTTCTGCCTTCCTTTTGGTAAAGAAATTATTGTAAGATTTTAGAGATACTCTTATTATCATTTAATTATTATATTTGATAACTTATTTGATAACAATACGCTAAAAAAGATGCAAAATTACTCCTTAGAAATAGTGCTTTTCATTGTAAAGAGTACCACAGAAACAAATACGTTGCAAATATAAGAAAATTAGCTTTTATTTTGTAGATTTGTAATAGCAATAAGATATACTTGTAAATAATATATTCAAATGAAAGCACAATGTAAAATTATGGAAATAAAGCACTGACTTAAAGGAATAATTTCGAATAACAATAATATGAACACATATATAATTAAAATAGACACATTAACATTATGTTGATGGCAATATCGACAAACTATACCTCAAAATGTGGCCCCAATAAATAATAATAATATATTTATTTAACCACAAAACATAAATTAGCAATAGGTACATCAAATACATTTATATTCTTTGACTTCATTATATAAAATATAGATAACATATTAAGAAGTAGGTAAATGTGTAATTCTGAAATTTATCTTAAACATTGTTTGGGCGGATGTCAAGGATAATTAATAAAATAAGTTTCGGACGGTACGTCCTAATTTAATAATAAATAGACAAAAAACAGAAAAATTTAACAGTTAATATTTTAGTCTATATACAGACATCTTCAGACAAAATGAGATACAGATAAATTAGTAAACATTAAGTACTATGCAAGTACATAGTTAAAAGAGTGAGTAACATTAACTGACTTTTTTAAGTGACATCCTTTTTATAAAAACCAGGTTACCCTCCAAAACTTTAAAAATTAAATTTTACTTATAGATTCGGATTTCATGAATATAGATCAACAGTATTATCGGTATTATCGGTATTATCATTATTTTCCTTTCTTTTAAAATCAGAATATTTTTTGATTTTTCAACATAATCAATACCTTAAATTTTTAAGCCATGACAGCATTATCAGTTTGTCAGTCTAGCAATTCTGTATTCATAAATTACATCTATAATGTTACAAATACATTTTTTGTTTAACATTTAAAAGAACTATACGAATATAGCTAAACAGGTTAAAAATATAAAAATAATACATCATCTTTAAATAAGTTAAATAAATGATTAATATATCTATAAACAATAGAAATTATGAAAAAATAATAATTTCATAATGTCTATAATTTAAAAGCAATTAAGTTGCGTATATATGTATAATATGTATATAGTTATAGGTGTGTATATATTCAGTTCTATACATATCAATATGGAATTTACTTTTAAAATGATGTTGTGTAAATAAACGAGTATCTACGTCAGTAAATATACCAAATAATATCTGATATTTTTTGTACATTTCGTTCATTGAGTTATGATTTCGTATGATAGAATTGCAATTATGAGATCAGTTCGTTTTGGTGAATATCTCAAAGAATATCACTGAGCTATGGATCCGTTGAAAAATGCTCAAAGGAAAACAGATGGCTTGAGGCACGGACCAGTAACTTTCTGAGAAGACTAAAAAGGCCACCAGCTCCGTGTCGCTGCTTCGGGACATGAAGACATTGACGATCCATAGTGAAAGATTCACTATCATCAAAATTAAGGCGGGCTGCATACAATCAGAATTTTGACGTTTAAACGTCCGGTGCATCGCAAAGTCCACCGATATCGTTTGTATGAATAGTTGGATGAGAAGTGCAATGTAGGTCACCAAGACAAACGTGATTGTTGACTTATCTCGAATGAGTTCACGAAGAATTGGTTCCTGAATCCTATTGATTGATGTTTTGTCCATTTTAATAAGTGTAATGCAAGCGACGCAAATGGCCACACATATTAGAAATTGGCCAAAAGTAGATATCCAAAGTAGAATTCTGTCTGGAGTAGAAAGACACTTTTTTGCTGGCTTAAGTTTCCATATTTGAAAGATCCAAACTATATTAATAAAAATGGTGATGATGAATACCGAAATTCGTAACGCTTGAAAGGTCTCTATTGCAAGTATATACTCATTAATGTTTGCTTTATCATCGAAACAGTAGAATAAAATGATTGCCATGCAACAGATAGTAAAGAGAAGAAAGGAGATGATGAGAGGGATCGATTTCATTCGTTGATAAAATGGCGATTGAGCTGGTGGGATTATTTCTTCCTCTACTTCGACTGCAGGCTTTCCAGATTTGTGGAAGGCTACATGAAGAAGCGATGCCGATGACAAAGCGAATTCCACCATAAAGGGCTCTCCATATGGGGCCATTTTATCAAGTATACTTTCCAATAAAACCGAATTATTGCTTTCAATGTAACAACTATTACTAATAGAGTTTGGTGTATTGGAAGGAATAAGAGAATAAATCATTTTTATTGCGATTGAGCGACTGCTTGATAATTCGGAGTCAGTCGAATGTTTCCAAATAATTTCTCCCGATTCCTTAATAAATATTTTAACTGAGATACAAATGCAACACGCTGAGAAATAGAGTATGACAAATTTAGTAAAAGATGAGACAAATGAATTTCCATGAACTCGTTTTCGCATTATTGAAGCCAAATATGCCGGGGTAATAATTATAAACAAAATTTCAAAAATTGGTTCCACCATATACACCGGCTGGAGACAGTTGGACACCACTAAAGTGCTATTATAGATGAGTTCGATGAGAGTGTTTATAACGGAAATGGGCGCAAAGGGGAATACAACTAGGAAATAGAGCATCAAATTGGCGCCATCTTCCTCTTGGAAATATTCGGGATACCTCCATTTGAGGTAGAAGTGGAACCCCACAAGCATAAGTCCCATGCAGTAGATGAAACTGTAGAGATTGTAGAGGGCTGACTCCATGGTGGGTTGATCTGTGTAAGTTGTGGGACTGAGACTGAAAACGGAGCAAGTGGCGAGTACAATCACTGTTGCGGTGAGAAACATGACGAAACAGAGGCCGATCATTTTCGTGAGATCTGAAAATTGGCGATTTGAAGGCGGTTGCGGTGGTTCATCTTCTTCTCTTCTTCCATTAGCTTCGTTTTCAGCTCGGTCTAGATCAGGGTTTATCCGAACAAGCAGGTTGGAACAACAGGCTCTTAAGGAATTCATGACTTCACGACATTTTTCTAATGGCCAGCTGCAGCATATTCTGTTGCAGCGCTGTTGTGGAACCCTTTGTTCTTCGTGTCCTCTGTCCTCATTTTCTTGGAGAAAAACTTCGTCTTCCATACTTATTAACAGGAATAGTAAAGTAAACAGCCCTATAATTGCCTCAAAAAAATTTATATACGTTTATACAAGCTCTTAGATATTGAAGCATCCTGAATTCTCAATTCAAGTACTCGAATTTTGATTAGACATGCATGTATTTGTGATGTATAGAATTCTATTTTTATAACTCTGGGTTTTCTTTTCGCCTAATTTTATCTAATCATTTTAATTAAGAGAGTTCGGTATATATATAGCTGTATGATTCATGGTTATACTTGTTATATTTTATGTAATTATTCATAAATGTTTCTAGCCTTTCACATTTAATTTTAGAATATACGATGAAAATAAGTTGATTAATAAAAACTTAAAGCTTTAAAAATAAACAAACAAATAAATGTTTGTATACATATATTACAGAATATATAATAAAAATAATGAAGTTATTTTACATTTAATATATTGCAAAATCATACTCTTATAGGTATAAAATTGTAACTCTATGAAGCTATATTTAATATTTATTTTATTCCAAACTTGTACAAAAATTATAAATAACAATTATTTTGTTTCATTTACTACTTTAAATGTTATATATATATTGTCATGTGTAATTCAAATCATAGAGTAATTATGCGTACGATGATAAAGGCAAAAGTTCCTGGCATTATTATTAACAATAAGCTCACATGGTCAGGTGATGTAGATTGCATTGTAGAAAAATGCTCTAAATGTATGTATTTCTTGCGCATCCTAACCAGGGCAAATTCCTCTCCATCTGAGGTTGTCGATGTTTACATTGTGATTATCCGATCTATCGCCAAATATGCCTCTGTATGGCACTCAAGTCTGACCCGTATGCATTGTGCTGCCATCGAATGCATCTAAAAAGAGCGCTGAGAATCATTTTTAGGGACCTAAAGTTACTCTGAAGCAGTATCTGCCACTAACATCCTAAACTCAGAATCTAGGAGAACTCACCTCAAGGGCACTGTTTCATCACGAAAAACGAATTATCACGTAAAAAATGAAAATCATCGTGATGAAATATTTCCTTGCCAATCATCACGCGTGATCACCAAAATCGACACGCCTACGCTCATCACGGGGATATTTGTCAGTGACTAAATCAGTTACCGCGTGTCATTCTTGTTATCGTTCTTTT
This sequence comes from Invenusta paracnida, assembly GCA_036023295.1. Classification (NCBI taxonomy): domain Eukaryota; kingdom Metazoa; phylum Platyhelminthes; order Proseriata; family Coelogynoporidae; genus Invenusta; species Invenusta paracnida. The sequence continues at coordinate 3,303 of JAYRBW010076227.1, read as the reverse complement.
GTTTAAAGGTTGTTGTGCTAGTATATGTAAGTTAATTTCTTATATATTTGGTTTTATCTATAACTTTGTAGTTTTTACACCATTCGTACAATTAAGTATCATTTATAATAATATTTTTCTTGCATTAGATATAAACAAAGGAACACATTTATTAACCCAACATTAATTATTACACCTAGCAGGGTAGTCTGAGTGATCGAATACCTACTTTGAAAGTTTATATACTTGAGTTTAAGATATGTACCTATTAACTTTTTTATCCCACCAAATAGTTCCGTTTGATGGAAAAATCTATTTTGTGTTTAATCTTCAATATGAAATAATAGCTATTATAATTAGCATGAATAAGGAGGCATTTATTCAAAGCATTTATTTTTCTAGATTTCTTTTATATATTATTCGGAAACATTATTACCTCTCATTAATAGGACCACCATTATTATTAATAATTTTCAACCTTTCTCAATAATTTCCGTAAACATGTTTTGATTTCGTTGTATACTTTTTGAGTTTTTTTTTACAAAAAATTACTGAAAACCTATATTTTGGGAAACAAGATTTTTTTCTTTTAATAACAATATTAAGTTTTCTAATCTGCCATTTTGTTCATTATAATGTTCGACATAATTAAGCATTCAAATAATAAGGAAAAAACTTTGTTTAATTCACTTTTAAAGAATTGGGCAAAATAAGTTTAGAAAAATAGTTAATGCGATATTATTGTATTTTATGTGCAATTACACGTCGAAATCCTTTTATTGTTTAAATATATTTAATATCAATGGATGGATACTCTGAAAAATTCTGTCAAAACCAGATCCCATAAAATGAAAGGTTGATTGTTATTAGTTTGTAATATTTAGAATAAAAGGCTTCTAGCTCCGTAGTATAAGCCACCTTGCCAAGTAGTAGTTTATATGTAAATTTTAGCATTTTATAGAGCTACGTAGGCATTCAAGATAATATAAGGATATTATGTTGATATGAATTTTATCGATTTATTAGATGGCTAATTAAATGTAAATATGATCTTATAGCCGGCAGTTTGACCTAAAGATGAAAAGTATGTTTTAACCATAGACTTTAAATAGAATAACAGACTAAACGGTGCATGCCACATCAATGTAAGCTAAGAAAGCGTGATCAGGCAATTCCCAAAAAATCAGTCAATCAGGCAAAATTATGCACTTTGGATTGTCGATAAGTGCAAACATTATCAGAAACGTTTATTATTTTTACATTTTAAAGTTAATTTAAGCTTTTAATAATAAAACAACAATGTGATAGAATTAGACATCTGTAAACTATAGAGGATGAAGTTTCCCTCCTTTATACCTACTGTAAACAATAACATAAAAACGTAATTACCAGTGGATTACTAAATAGCACGGAAAGTAATTAAGAGAACTATAAGGTCATTATCTTATTTTTAAGATTGACTTATTTTATAATTCATTCATTAAATGCAGGTATGAATGCATAGGTACTTGCTTTAATAAAGTTAACTACTTATTCTATACTATTAGAAAAGCTTTATTTTATTTATAAATTATATTTTATATATACATGATTATATATAGATTAGATTATATATAATATATACATTGCGTATAGTCATTTACTCAGAAATGCGCAAATAATTTCCTATAATGTAAATAACTATTTAATTTGTAGTCTACGACCACTACATAATTTTTATATATATAGGGACTTTTTCTAGATTAGACTTGTGGTTATTCTATATTATGCTAAAACAGAGGTTAGCGCATTCGGCTAATCAGCGCCTATCAGACGTCTCAACTTTTGATATAATTTGTATAAAGATTAGAAAGCAAAAATATTTTAAATTATTACGGGAATGCCGATATTTCAACAATTATATGATTCTATATTTTTACTTGTCATAAAGATATACAGTCGTGGCCAAAAGTTTGGAATAGATATGAAAAATACATTTATTGAACTTTATGACATAAATAGTGCCAGTAGTATAATTTTTAATGGAAATACTATATGTAACAACTTTTGTAATAAATATAATAGCGTGTGTTTTACTGAGTTTCTTTATACATACTTACTAGATTACTTACAGATTACACTAACAGCAACAATCTAACTGATCTTATCGATAACAAACAGCTCAGTATAATCAAAGCACCTAAAGACGGACACTGTCTAGTTCACAGTGTGTCGTACGCGCTCAACTCAGTTAACATCTACTCCTCTACATCGTGTATTTTACAATCAATCTCAATTGAACTCTATTCAAACATACATGAATATGCTCTTTTCTGTCCGGCCAATGACCTTCATTTTCAACTAGAAAAATACATCAAAGATAAACACTACAACTCAGATATTGGTGACCTTCTCCCGCTCATCATAGCGAACGCACTTAATATCAATATTCGTATATTCGACACTCATACTGACCACTATCAAACATTAGATGTTCAACCTAACTCCGGCCATCTGCCTGCTACTACTAATATCATGCTGCTTCGAACCAATGAACACTACGATGCTATTTCTCCCTCATACCCAATCTGTATCGCCACTAACCGCCTACGCAGTCATCTTCCGTCTCCGCAGCAACACAAGAGACAATCTCGTCTCATCCATATCCAGCGTAGCCAAATCCCTCGCTCTCCCAAACCTCCTACTAATCTTCCTTCCATCTTCCTTGCCAACACCCGGAGCATGACGAACAAACTCGACGAAATTAGATACCTCCTTAACTCCGTTAACTTAGACATATTTATTTTCACCGAAACGTGGCTCTCTCAAGAAATTCCCGACAGCTACCTGGCAATCCAAAATTATCAATTTATTCGCAAGGATCGGATAGGTCTCGGAGGCGGTATCATCGCCTATATCCGCTCTTCTATTAATATCTCCAACATTAATTTAACCTCCAATCGTGAAATCTTGTCTTTCAAACTTCCCGAATATAATGCCTTGGTCTGTGCGATCTACCACCCTTACTGGAACTCTCCATCAGAGCATAAGACCGATATCCTCGAGCTCTCCTCCATCCTGGACTCTGAACATACTCCTAATCATGATGAACCCACTTCCATTATCATCAGCGGCGACTTCAATGACCTCAGGAAGCACCTTGGAGACTTCAAAAGGTCGTATAACCTTGTAAACCTCACGCACTTCAACACTCGCCACGATGCTTCTCTCGACCTCATCCTCTCTAACGTTCCTCACCGTTACAACACCGCTCTCAAGCATCCACCTATTTCTAGCTCTGACCACTGTGCAGTTGTCATCCGTCCCAAATCTCCTATCATTAGA
>JAYRBW010076216.1:0-24889 GCA_036023295.1 Invenusta paracnida | reverse complement strand
CAAAAAATCACACCCAGAGAAATTTAGCAGCCTCAAAACAATTACGAAGCTAACCACACTAACTGACATTTTTACCATGGTATCATTTGTACGGGGTATCTTACCAGATGTGTGTAATCTCTTGCGTATTTTTTACCTTTCCTGTGTTGACTGCAACAGCTGAACTATCTTTTTCTTCACTAAAAAGATTGAAAACTTACTTCCGCTCTTCAATGACGCAAGTGCGACTCAATAATTTGATGCTTTTACATGTGCATAAGGCCTCCACTGATAACATTAATTTGCAAAAAATTGCAGAACAATTTGTGGGAGTAAATGAAAGTCGTTTACGCTTTTTTGGTAAATTTTAAATTGGGGTGTTACTGACATTCCTATCATATATTCTATCATATATATAGATAAAAAATCTTGCCATTAAAACATAATATTATGATATTGTATTTTAAAAGTATTTTTATTTGATATCTCATACAAACTAGTATATATTTTTCCAATTTTCCTGTTATTAGACAGTGTTTATTAATATCATCGTCCGTTTGTATATTTTTAGCATATATATGTGTATATTTATCTTATGAATTGTACTATTGTATATTATTATTATTATTATAGTATACTTTTTTTATTTATATCCATTTTATGTTGCTCAAAATATAGTTACTATTTTATCATTTAAGAACACTCTTATTTGTGTGTATAAGGGTGTTTCTAATAGCAGGTAACCATTTTTTGTGTTCAGGATAAAAAATTGCAGTGCACTGATATTTTTATACTTTATGTACTTACACAAAAGAATTGGAAAACAATTAGTTGTGTTGCCTATTAGGATTTGAGCCCCCCCCCCCCCAGAATTTAGTTTGTTCCGCCGCCAGTTTAACTAATAAATATATAGATAACAGTCTAAAATCTAGATCTGCAGTATCAAGTCATGACAATACTTTATGTGATGTCATGCCAGTATACTAAACTAGTTCATATCTAATTCAATACCCAACTATCTTCAGAATCTTCATATTCAAATGAAAATTAAGGAGTTGGCAAGAGAGTAATTAAATGGTAAGATATAACGAACGGTGCTATATATAAATTTATAAAAAATAAAATAGCCCCGTTTATTGAAGAAGATTTTTATATAGCACCGTTATAGAGTCCGTTATAGGATACTGCAATACGCCATAGCGAGTATCCAAAGGAAAATATAACAAAAATGCCTGGGAAGAATGAATTTCATACATTTTTTTATATCTCTGGAGGATAAAGACACAGACTAAAGATAATATAAGAGGAAGCTTAGAATAGGTGCTGGGCAAACGTAGAAACAGACGGATCATAAACAATCTATTGAGAGAATGAAGCCGAGTATGTGAAACTAACATTATTGATCCCAAAAATGCCTAGAGTTCTTGTACGACACTTCGTCTCTTATAACTTTACTCTTCCTATTCAATAGGAAAGTGCAGATGTCAAATGACCGATGTTACGCATAATAGTATGTCCTTACCTTACAGCTAGGTACTCAATAGTCACAAAAATTTTTGAGACTGAGAGTAAACATCCCGATATGTAGATGGTGGAGTTTACAGTAAAGTAATGAATAGCACACTAAACCCATCCTCTTCATTTTTCAAGTCTTTACACCCTTATTTATTGATTTTCTTCTCTTATTTGAATAGACCATCATTCATTAGCCTTGTTGTTTAAGCGGTACACACATTTTTTAGTACCAACGCAAGTCAATAAAGACTAGACCCTATACTGCATTTATTGCTGTTGTTAAATGGGTAGGTAATTCATTTTTTGTTAGATTTGGAAACCTGCCTTCAAACTAGATAATACAATTAGATTCTAAATGGAATTTTTTATTAAATCCAAAATTACAAAAAACATAGAATAATATTGTAACGAGATTTGTATATGAGCTTTTTAAATATAGTATGTGTGAGATATTTGGCTCCGGCTCGATTTTTGTGCCATTGTGGATTTTATTAGCTTATATAGTCAATTTCATGGTGCTGAATTAAAAAAATTAGGTTCTATTTTTTAAATTGATCTTCAAACTCTAAAGTGGATTTCAAAATGGCCAACATTTTTTTAAATAAAAGATATAATTTGTGATATAATAACTAATACTTAACCATGAAACTGAGATTTATATATTATTATACTAAGATATTATTGGTAATACACAATACACAATTATAATATATTTTGATATATAAACCTTTTGAACTTCAGCTCTGACATAATAATTCAAAATGACAACCAAAAATTAATTTTTCATATCAGTCAAAAACTAAACATATTTTCAGATGCATTAAAAAAGTTATATTTACACGTTTTAAAGGTAATGCAAAATAAATCTTGTCAATCAGATAAAGATTAAAGCAACAGAACAAAAGCAATGATCAAGACAAGCTGTATCAAACAGTCACTCTAGCCCTCCCCCCTCGCCAAGAGCTACACATATAGACTTTTAAAAGTAATTGCGCATACCTAGTACTACTTTGATCATGATCATGACCTGTACAAATATGCTATACTTATACCAGTCATCTTGGTCCAATGCAGTGCTAAAAAACTTACCAAGAAACATAGGAAGATTTGAAATGTTGTGATTTCATGGTAACAAAATCAGGCATTCCTTTATAAATTTGTTTGTGAATAAACACTGGAGCAACTTATTAGAGAACTCAAAGTTACAGGAGGTATTATACTGGTATTACAATCTAATATCGCAAATTTGTAAAGCCTACAAACAGACTCGGCTTCACATACCGTCATTTGTCGAAAATGGATGGGAAACAACATCAGGTGGAACCGTTTCTCCCAAGAAATGTCTCGAGCAAATGTCACAATTAGTTGTTGAACTTGCCAAGTGCGGAAATCGTGGCGCATGCATCACTAACAGTTTCTGTCGGAAGAACAATTTACCATGCACAGCAATGATTTAGCGCAAGTGCAATGATTGTGGTAATACACAATATTATAATTTAGCTTTTTTAGTTTTCCGCCAGAGGTTGAATGTACATTTAATAAACTTGATTATATTATGTTCACCATCCACTCTATCCCGGGAACGCTGTAATAGAAAATCGTTCATTGGGAGCAACCATCAGCATCACCTTCGGGTCCACAATTGAAAATTTGATAACGTGGGGTAGTTTCTTTTCCTTGGCCAACTAGCAACGATTCTTCACTTGCTAAGATGTGGTTTGAAATATATCAATGTTTCATCTTGGATGAATAACTTGTTACAAAGAGAATCAAATCTTTCTAAAAAAATACCCGACGAATTTGTTAAGCGGTTAACACGAAGCACTTTAGATTTTCTGTAAGCTTATGAGGTTCCCATGATTTACAGGCACGTTGCATCGCTTTTCAAAACCTTGCAAGAAAGCATTTTTAAATTGCAATCAAGTAAACTTGAAATTGAAAAATCTGATGTCATTATAACGACATATCTAAATAAGGACATTTGGTCTAAATAATTGTGATACATATTACATCATTTATAAATAGCAATCATATTTAAGTTTCCATCATCTTCACCCACCTGAACTGTCTTTAGATCTTCCTCCAGGTAACTGCGCAGGGGCTGAAGGTATTTCGTAGAGGCTGAGGCATAGAACTCTTGCTGTGAGTTCCCGATGCGAGTCTCAGTCTCTCCACACTGGATGAGGCAATTGCCGTACGGGGTGCCTGGGCCCAGTTCGTTACCAGCACTCGTCATCACGTTGCCCAGATCGTGCGCGGGGGTCGTGTGGGTCCGTTTCTTCTGGTCAAATTTGTCGAACACAAAGTGCTCAGCACGAAGAGCTGTAGTACAAATATTGAAAAAGAACGAACACATTAGTCAAAATTCGTTTTTTTTCTAATATATTTTACATTTTATTTAAAAATGTTAATAAATTAGTTGGTCTGCGATAAATTTCATTGCTTAAAACCATTCCGTAACCTCCAAATAATTTAAAATATCCATGTATAAAAAAAAAATATATATATATATTAATGCGTTGATCTTAAAGACGAATGGTCGGCGCTTCGAGATTGGCAAAGTACTCTTAGAAATTATAAACCAGTAGCGCCACCAAAACTTGCCATTGCATATTGTTTATATGTTGTATCCTCTTACAGATTATATATACACAGAAATCATTAGTTGTAAGAATGTAATGCTAAAAATTGATGCACAACTGTCGTATAACATATATTATAACATGTCCTAAATATACATATATACTCGTATGTACATTATACAACTTTATTATACTGTATAATATACAAATTTAGTAATGACGCATAATTTGTATATGTAATTTTTAACAACCATCATGCTTACAAAACAATAAATTTAATTTCAAAGTGACAGGTTATTTAATATTTATTGACATGTTTCGAATCAATAATATTCATAATCAGGAAAAAATACAAAATTTTTACAAATTTCAATGTGAAATAAGGACCAAGATGATTTCTAACTTTTCTGCTACCTCCCCCTTTTCATGAAAAAAGGGGTGGTCTATTATGTCTTTTCAAGAGTATTGGTCACATTGAAATTTGTAAATTTAGTAAAGAGTGTTTTCTTAATAATAAGTATTCCCAGCATTTTGTCAATAATATCCTTTTCTCTTTTTTAATAAAAATGTTTTCTGATAATCTTACTCCTGATAAAACATGTAATGCTTTTTATTGTGCCATTCCTTTTCTTGGTTCCTCATCTATTCATTTTGTTAAAATATTTCCAGCAGTAACACTCTACAATTTACCCATAAATTTTTTTAAGTAGGTCAATATTTCTCATATAAAGACAAAACACCCGCTGATTTTCAATCCAAAGTGACCTATTAATTCTTTTATGTGAATGACTCTTACGTGAAAGACAATATCGAACTGTCCATAAAAAGCATTAAACATTTCAACCCCTAATCTTAATATCTCTTTAAATAACAATGATGTTTCCCAATTTCTTCGTGTTATTAACTAAGTTTATGTTTTTATCTCTACTGTCTCTTTTTATTGTTAATTAATTGTCTTGTTATAATTTGCTTCCATATGTTTCTCTATCATTTAGATCAATCGATCAGTTTTTGGTAATTTTTTTCCTGATAATGAATCTTGATGATTCGAAACATGTCGATTGTGATACATTAAAAACCATGTTATGTAGCAATAAATGTTGGCTATCGTCTTTATAATAGAAATTCGTTTTTTGAACCACCGACTATTTTTTCTTTATAATTTTAAGAGCAAAAACATATTTCCATACAATTTTAACATACGTAAGTTGTCTTTAAAATATAATTTATTGCCTGTATATATCTAAAACTGTTTTACAACATAAACTGTTTAACTACTGTCAGTTTTTAAAACATTATTTTGCAAAAGCTTTAGGGTATCAAATTGTATACATTAATAAGCCTCAAATCTCTGCGTTTCATTACTCTGGTCGGAATGAAAAAAATTACAACAAATTATGTTTTTATGTAAAATATATTTTTATATTAACTACTACTTTAAAATATGTCACATAATTTAAAATAAATTTGTGTTATTCACTTCACTTTTTATTACCAGCACAGTCAATTAAATAACACTAACACAATCCATAAAACTAAATATTTAACCCTATCCATACCGGGGGTGGGGGCGATTCAGCCCGCATTTTTTACTGAACAATTCAGGTATAATAAGCTTTTGTGACTTTTCCTAAAATAATGTTTTACTACTTTTAGTGAAAAAATGTCTTTCATAGACCTATATCTGGACAACCAGGAGAGCGGTTCCATCACCAAAAACCCCCAAAAAATCGAAATCATTTTTTTCATTTTTTTTTATAAAATAATCAAGCAATTATGATTGATTTAACCACCAACACAGACACTCAGTACGTTATTATATAGTTTGAAAATTGAAAAAAAAATTTCACTTCTTTCGATGTACTTTAAAATTAAAATTAGCTGTAACTCTTTTTTTATGTTAAAAAAAATTATAACCAAATTCATATGTAGATCATTTTGATTTACTTATGAGCCAATATTCATCCCTATAGTACACTCCTAAAGTAGATTTCAATAGGGGGGGGCCGAATCCGGTACCTGGCTGTGTTAAATAGCCCAGTGTGAATAGGGTTAAGGTATTTTTTAATAACGAAACTAAACGATGGTACTGGATCATTCTCTGCTATAGATAAAATGATTTTTGTGTAATGATTTCGCACTTTCCTTTTAGAAGTATACAATTTACATGTTATCTGAATTAATTAATTTTCTCATTTAATTTCAATTTTTCCTTCACAGTAATTAACTTTGTTAGTACTTCAAATGTATTTGAAAGATTTCTTATCAATATTTGACTATATGAATATATATGGTACTTTAAAAAATACTTCATAAGATGCATTTTAAAATCTGACATCAAGTATATCTAAAGATTATTTATCTAGTCCAGTTTTCATTTAAAAGAATCCCAAACGCTTTACATAAGTTTTATTTTATTTTCTCTTTTCATATCATTCTAGTATATACAAATTTTAACTTTTAAATTAAATTGAGGAAGCTCAAATCAATTAATTCCGTTTCATGGGCCATTTTGTATATCTTTAGAGACAATCGTGACAAAATTCATCGCAAAATTGACTTATTTGAAACTATAGATTAAAAATATTTATTAAGAAAAAATGTCAGAAAATATTGTAAAAATTTGGAACTGATTATTATTTTGATATTAGACTTTTAGTTTGTATTATTTACATATATGCCTCTTATTATTAAAACATTAAAGACATATGGTTAATTCAATATTAAAGTATAATCTATTTCTATTGAAACGGTTCATGTGTTTATAGATAGTATAATTGCATTGGAATAATGCAAATAATTTTTAAATGTATCACTGTAATTTATTCACAACCCTTCCTGCGAAATAACATTATATTATGATCATATATATATATACATATTCATATGTGTATATATAATGTAATATAAATTGATCACACTGAGACAGTGTATTGAAATTAACTTCTTTTATTTTATTTTAAATTAATGTTACCCATCAATTTTGTGCTAATTTTTCTTTATAGAAAACTTATATTTTCTTGAATTAAAAATACTGTGGATTTAGAAGATTTAATTGGCATATCTTATAATAACATGTAAACTATTCATTACCGAATAAAATATATATTATGGAGCCTAATTTTTGTTTTTTATATCATATTTATTTAATCACGAAATGCAATATCAACCATATAATACTTTTATGTACATATATAAAATGCACTAAATTCTGTACTAAATATTGTTGTTATTGTGTTTCTGTAATTTGTTTATTTGTTTATTTTTTTAATATTATATATTAAAACTTAACTGCATGAAATTAGCAATATATATTTATGTTAGTGTTCAATGTACAATAGTTTATATAATTTTGTTCTTCCATTTTTATAGCGGTATATTTATATTGAATCTCATTCTAAATATATGGAGCAATACGTCTTCAACGTGCAACATTATATAATCACTTATAACTAGGTATAGATTAATAGAAGGGGGGATACATTAATTTGCCTAGTCTGAGTCTGTTCTATTTCTCTCAATAGATTTAAATAATGCGTGTATAGATACAGTCATATCACCATCTTAAAAATTAGTCTGAGAGCTGAATTGTTTCTTTTAAAGTTTTCAAATTTTGAACACTATTTTGGTATGTTTTGAGCACTACTAATTCTATAAATGTTTCACTTATTTTCCGAATACCAGTCATTTTGAACATCTACAAAAACCTTATAAGACCCAAGTCTGTCGGATGGTATCTCTGCTTATATTAGAAGTGGATGATAATTATTATTTCAAATAATTAAGAATAAAAACTTCTTTAACACAATACAATAAATATAACTTAAAGACAACAAAGTAATGTTTGAAATAGTTGTGCCTATTGTCTTAAATTTGTATTAACAACACAGAAGTCAACGAAGTATTACGTACCTATATCTGTGTTTCGTCTCTTCCTTCTAGTCGGACGCCAAGGTGGTGAACGATGTAATCCAGGCGATGGAAGACACAGAACCCTTCTCTGAGGACCTGTTAGAAGCGATGAAGCGGTTGTGGGCGGATGGAGGGGTCCAGGAGTGCTTCGGCCGCTCTAACGAATACCAACTCAACGATTCAGCTAAATAGTGAGTTCACTTTCAAGATGGGTGTAAGGGGGAAATGCATTCTACAGTGCGTCCACGAAAGGGGGTTTAAACCAGCAAAAACATAAAAATATAAGTACTATAAAGCTGATTATATATTTAAAACTAAGAACATTTACAGGGAACAGTGGTCTATTAAAAATGACAGAATATTAAGCATTAAATATCGTGAGGATCCACTTGATCACCAGTAACTTCCACTGTTAGTGCAATACGTCGCCATGTGCGGTTTGACATCCTCTGTAACAATTCTCTGTCTTCACCAATTTAATTTAAGATGGCTTCGACCACAGCAATAAGCTGATGTTGATTTTGTGGTTGAAAATGAATAACTCTCTTCTTGAGAATGCCCCATAAAACATTGTCTAGGGTTGTCAAATCAGGGCTACGTGGTGGCGATGGCACAGGTCCATGTTTCCCAATCCACCTGTTTGGGAAATGATTGTTAAAAAATCACGACTTTGGATTGCCGTATGAGCCGGTGCTCCATCTTGCTGAAAAATTGGATTGCTAATTCTACGTCTTCGTAATTCAGGTAGATACTGATTTTCAAGCATGTCAAGATAATGATCTGCAGTAATTCGGCCATGGCAAATAAAAGGTCCAATAAGGCAGTTAGCGTTCAATGCACACCATATCATGATATTAGGAGGATATTGTTTGATTTGTTCATAGTAATGTGTATTGTCCTTAATGCCCACACAACAGTCCTGTTATTCCCATTTCCATAAACCTACTGAGCATTCATCATTAAAAAAAGTATTTAAATTAGCCATACTATTTAGAGACTGTTTGTACCGTGAATAAGCTATTATTTGAAATTTTGTTATTAAATAATATTCAACATTTTTTTTAAAACGAAAGAAAAAATTATGAGAAAAAAATCATTTAATTTTTAACTCATATAGCTAGGCACTTAATTGGCAAATAAAGCTGAATAATGGCACGAAATTTTAAACTGCATTTATTGTGGAAGATACTATCGATCTTAATTTTTAACTAATTATGTTAAATGACTCTCTAAGTGTGAACATGGACCAAATTCATTCGTATCAAATTCAGAATTCAGTTATAGTTAGTTTGTTACTCTAGTTTCGGATTAACCATGAAAAATGATAGTTCAGTTTCCACGAGCCCTGCAAAGACCCGTTATTCATTGAAATTAAGAATACATTGTGTTTCTTATTTTACGATTTTACGATTATTATATTTTAATTAACAGAAGTGTAGCGAATTACTTTAATAGTATTAATATAGTAATTTATATTTTGAAACATTTGACAGAAGATAAATGAGAACAACATGAAAAAACTATGTTATATTAACAATTGGCATGAAATGGACTTATTACAAATTAAATATGAACAAAAGAATAAGAGTATATAATATATAGGGAGTAAAAGAACAATTAGGCAAAGATTTGCATATAGTTAGAATTAAGCAGCATATTGACCAAATTTATATCATCTTCTCTAAAGATCGCAATTTTACACGTATTTGGCAAATTTATGTTTAATTCAATAATTTCATTTTTATTGATCGACATACCTACAGGGGTAGTTTAATTTGACCATCGACTAAGTATTTCAATTACTTACTTAAAGTGTTCCAATTTTATTCATATGAGACATTTACGATCATTTTATGTTTTATCTGGTCTGTTTTTTCTCTGCTCCCGCGTAGCTACCTATTGAGGAAAACAATAAAATATTCATCATTTTAAATCCCAAAGGGAGCAGTGAATTTGATAGAATTGTTTATTATACACTTAATAATAAGTTCAGATAGTCAAATAAGTCAATATATCGCTTTGGTATATTTTTATTGAGACTTTCTATGCCTGTATGAAGTGAATCGATATAGTGTTTGGGAACATTTATTGAGACTTTCTATGCCTGTATGAAGTGAATCTATATAGTGTTTGGGAACATTTATTGAGACATTTACTTTTACTATCCTTTTATACTCATCTAATCTTTTTTATTGGTCCACATTATTTGTTTCACCGATATGATATTCATGACATAAATCAAACTAACTCACAAAACTGGAAACAATAAACAATATAATTATGTCTTTGGAATTACTATTGACAGTTAAAGTTATAAAACAGAACTAAAGCAGTTTAATTATATTGCCTTTTAATATTGTTTCGAAGATCATGTAGGATTATTTGTGTTCAGTTTTTTTGCTAAATTGATTTGTACTTTTATTAGATATGTTAAATATAATAAAACTATTGGAAATAAAGCTCTACCTATTATAATGCCATACTGTGGCATATTATTAAATTAATTATATTAATATTTTGAAAATTAAACAGTATATACCATTTATAATAATATGGGCGTCTCTTCAAAAGCCTCACAGTGGCACGTGAGTGTTACGTGGTTGACACTTTAATTAGAAATTGTCATTGATAGAAAGCTATACATATACTATATAACAAAAATTGTTTTCCACATTTTATATGTCTAGTATGACTTAATTAAACGCTTACGTTTTAATTTAATTTAGTCTCTTATTACTGGTTTACTTATGATCTGTTTAGCACCATTGTCACATACAAAGCATCACACGAAAACATATACCTTTTGCCTTTTAAAACATAATATCATGAGATGTTCATATTGTAATTTAATGCTTATTTGTTTAGTACCTACCGATCATAGATTTAAACAATAGTACCTAGGTAACAACCACATGAGCTTTAATTAAAAAATAACGGACTAACTTCTCTTTATCTATATGACCCCAATGTAGGATTTTTTTTTAAATAGTTCAATATTTAACCTTAAATAACTCTGTTGCTAAGCAACGCAACGCAAAACGGCTACCAATGTTCTGATAGCCCATGCTGTACTCTAGCTGGTCATAAAATCTCAAGATCATCAGTTGCCTGGTAACCGAGCTTCAGTCATAAAATAATGCGTTTTGTATATTTTTAAAATACCATATACCTACATATGTTTGAGCCTCTATATCTAAGCCCCCTATTCACTTATATCCAAACGGCTTTCACTATAAGACACTACTAACACCCTCTCTTATATAGGTCAAGGTCATAGATATCGATTTCTAATTTTTGTAGCTTTTTCAAAGATTTTTCAGTTCCTATCGGAATTTTAATGTAAAGCTAATCTCAATCTAACAATCTTAATCTTTTGTTCTACAACGTATATACGAGTAGGTATTATATATGAAATTTTTAATTAATCAGAAACCCAACAAGCATATCCTACATAGGTCGGTAGAGGTCGTCAGAGGCGTACTCCAGTTGCTTTTAGAATGTTATCGCACACCCTCAGTTAGTCATTATAAGTAGGTACTAGAATATATATTTATTGAGAATATTTATCACTTCTACCAGATATTGATTATTATTCGGCAAAAAATTAGTCCATTTGATTTATATTAGAAAAATTGTTAGCTGCATATCTTATAGGTGTAATAATAGATATATTTTAAATCTATGGTACCGATCAGAAAGATGCAATTATACTCTACCTGGCTATATGACTAGAGCGACAGTAGTCAATAGCTGACGTGTTAACAAAATGGACTTAGCGACTATATGTATAAGGTATACTATATATAATTGTTGAAGGCAGCAAACATAGGAAGTATTCAGAATTCAATTTTCAAAATTCGGTTTCATATGTTATTTTGTACAAAATCATATCATTTTGTTTACAAATAATATAACATTATGTTTGAACGTTTTAAAAGAGTCAACCTTACTTGTTTTTAGTTTTTCACGGCGATTCTAACAATATAAATTTCGTTATTCACAAACATATAATAGTTGCTAGCTGTCTATTTTACTCTAAAAATGAGCTATTTATAACTTGTTAGATAGGAAAATATATTTTCTTGCAGCCAAACAAGGTGCCAAATTGTTTCCGCTATTTATTGTTTACTTCTATTCTAGCCATATAGGTATAGTATAATTCCATCTCTCTGGTACCGATAGATAAGTATTAGTATGAGCTTTAAAGCTTTGTATCAGTATTGTAAAACTATTGAATCATTAAAATTATCATTTTTATATTTTTCAAAATGTTATATAAAAATGTCACATGGTTGACATCTTGAAATAGTAAGTATTTATTCAAATACGTTATATTTTAATGATAGATGTAAAAGAATAAAACACTATAGCTATGTATTATACAGAGTATGCATAACTACAGTCGCATAAAAAATATTTCTTTCGTAGTCCAGAATATCATAAGATGTTAGACAGATGTTAACATAATTTTCTCAGTTTTACCACATTTACCAAAAAATATAGGCAATTGTCAACCGCATAATGGTGACGCTAGCTAAGATGATTTTTTCAAAATGTCCATATTTTATTAATGTAATACTTAAATACAATAAAAATCGCTATCGCTTTAAAACAGAGGAGGAATATGATTATAAATTGAAATAGTTGAACGCCAAAGTTTAATTTATATAATTATGTTAATTTGATTTGATTTACATTTTATACAAATTTTGAAGGTTACACAATGTTAAAAAATTAATGTGCAAAACAAAGATATTTTCAAAATCCTTGTCTAAAGAAAGTAGACCAAAATATTCAATATAAAAAGTATATTCTTATGTTATTTTTTATTAAATTGTACATGAATATGTATACCAGGGTAAGAATAAGTTGTACTGTACTTTTATTATTGGTGTCTGCCTAACTTCATTTCTGTCACTAAATTCTCAAGAAAGAAAAAAAACTTCTTGAACTATGCTTTTTATGTTTTGAAGTATAAGGAAAGATTCCTCCTTGGAGATTACCTCTATAATTGATCTTAGATGACCCTCTATAATAACTAATATAATGACTTCTACTTCCACTTTCGCCAGTTTCATTGATGACTTGGATCGGTTGGGTGCCAGCGACTATATGCCCACCGAACAGGATATTCTACGAACGCGAGTGAAGACGACAGGAATCGTTGAGGTCCACTTTATGTTCAAGAACATGAACTTCAAGTAAGCTCCCTTGAAGATCTGCACTATGTTCTTTCAACTGCATATTATACTATCTTTCTAATCGATGTATTTACAACAGAGACTATTGAAGGATTCACTGAATATATTATACGGATGGTTCTCCAAATGCGTTCATATACAGTTAAACAGAAAACTTATTAGCTTGTACCATTTTTAATGATAAAATTCCTTTCATTTAATGAAATACCTAACATTTATCAACTTTAGCGTATTTGTAATTAATGAATTATGTTTTCAGACAACTTTGTTTCTGTAAATTGCTTTGACATGAATAATTATCGGTCTTAACAATATTGCAATACTCTACATTGCTTTACAAATTTCCAATTTTGTAAAAGTGATTAGAATAAAATGATAATTCTTAAGGCCTCGAAGTGCTACGCTTTACATTTAAAATCAATAAAAATAGAAACTAGAGATTGATTTACTGATGACTATAATCAAATAAAGATCAAGATAATAATATTCATAAATAAAATAAAGTATATATCGACTAGTTTCATCCTAGTATAGACATTGTCTTGGAAGAAATAATTAATACATTAATACAATAAATAAGCCTTATATATGATATAATGAATATAACTTGCAAGACTAATAAAGGAGAATACAGATAAAATTAAGAAAACGAAGACTGAGAGATTAGAAAAGTTTGAGAAAATTCATCTTCTAAATTTGATCAGTATTCTCATTTATTATTTTTGAAAGTTGTACTCATTATATCCTATATATAAGCCGTATTTATTGTATTAATGTATTAATTATGACTTTCCTGACGATGTTCATGCCAGGATGAAACTGTAGTCGAAAAATGCTTTATTTTATTTATAAATTTTTTATAGATTTTATTATCATGGCCTTTATTTGGTTTGATTTAATTTTTCTACTGTACACTATTTTGATGACTATAATGTTATTAATTTCTCCAGAAATTTCTTTGTTACTCGTATTTTGCTATTTATGTTTACGCTATTTATATATAAACAAAGATTATGTATAAGTAATTGACAACTTCACGATGGATAATAGATGTATACTTCACGAATAAAAACCTTATTTAATTGTTACTTTAATTTAATATAAATTTTTTATCTCCAATTGTGTTATGTTTGCAATCAGTAAAATATATGATTAAACATACGTTTTATAGATAAAAAATTAATTTAAAATGTTCATCATTCAATATTGTTTAATATTTAAAAATAGTTAAATAACATTTTAATTATAAACTCTGAATATACATTACCTACTGTTCAATAAACTAAATAATGTCGAATTATTCTCGGAAGAAAAATATAGATCAGTAAGTGAGTATGTTTCTGATTGACGAAGTGGTTTGAGTGAAAGTATGGATTGAACTCAAACAATGGAAACCCATGGGATCTTATTTTTAGAAAACCTCTTACACATGATGTATCTATACCATACGCGCCTGCGTCTACGTGTAGCAGCATCACTACATCATCTTTGATGATGCATATATTCCTTTCTGAGTATGTATTATTGGGAAAAGAAGATATGTTATGTTATACATACATATATTTTACATTATATTACAATATAATATATTATGGTGTATTCCGTAGTGAAACATAACGTTATATAAATGTTGCAATCAACCAACTAAGTATACTTTCTTCTTAAATTACATAATAACTGGATAACGACCGACCATTTAAAAGATTTCTATAATCAAACGAAAGTAATACGATAAACATGTAAGAGCTTAAATTGTTAACTAATGAAATTTAGTTCAAATTAAAATGATATATATTTGTATGTAAAAAGTAATCGTGTTCCACAAAAAACGTTTTAATTGCTTTTCTATCATAATGTCTAGTAACTGTATTATTGACATCAAAGGAATTGTAGAAGTATTGAGGATTGCAATTATTGATAATTTAAGTAACAAAAAAGTAATCGTTCCACCTCCCACGCATCTCATTTCACAGACTGTTCGACGTCGGTGGTCAGCGGTCCGAACGGAAGAAGTGGATCCACTGCTTCGAGGACGTGACAGCGATTATCTTCTGCGTTGCCATGAGCGAGTACGATCAGGTCTTGCACGAAGATGAGACGACAGTGAGTAGAGAATTCATTTGAAACTTTTGCAGCACAATATTATCATCAAAGTACAGTGCTTCCATTCACTTTGGAAAGCTTTAAAGCTTGTGCTAGAAAATAAAGACCACATCAAATACTCTTAAGTAATCACATTTTAAGTAACTTTTAAAGGTTAATATTTATTATCTAGTTTAGCAAGCATTTAAATATAATCATAATATTACGCAAAAGACACATTTTGGTGTATTGCAGTATTTACTATTTTTCTTATTAGACACTTTTGATTAGATTCCTTTTCTTATCGTTTTATAAATAGGTCGTTTAAAAATATATAATTCTATCAATAAATCATTATTTTGGTGTTAGCTATAAATTTAACAGTCTAGTAGTCATACAAGGTGAGTTGCGAAAACGCTTAGCCGGGATATAATGTAATATCTTAGTTAATTAGTTGCCATAGGCTTAAACTAATCAACTGATGATTATCTCAATGCTGCAGCGCAAATCAGTTTGTTAAAGCCGGGAGTACGTACCGGGGTTCGAACTTGCTACCTTCGGGCTTGCTACCTTCGGGCTCTACCGCTAGGCTAACGCTCTCCTTAAAACTTTAACTATAAGTTCGAACCCCGGTACGTACTCCTCCTGGCTTTAACAAACTGATTTGCGCTGCAGCATTGATATAATCATCAGTTTATTAGTTTAAGCCTATGGCAACTAATTAACTAAGTTATTACATTATATCCCGGCTAAGCGATTTCGCAACTCACCTTATATCCATTAATAAATGTTTAATTCAAAATACAAATTATTCAGATACCTATTTGTTAAAATTCTTATCTTTAAATTTGAAGGTTATTTGCTCACTCTGTAAGGTAATAGGTAATTATTTTTGGATTTTTATTGATATTTCAATTTCGATACCTACTTACCTATATTATGCTTATTTATTTACACAAATTTTTATTACTATACAGATTTCTTTACATTTAATTTCGTTTGATGGATAATTTTAATCTGTTGTCTATAAGCTAATAGATAGTTATAAATCTATACCTAATAAATATATTAATATTCTATTGCTGGACTATTAGTTTATTAATTTATCTTTTATTAGTAGGTTAATTGTTCTTCGAATACTACTTATTGCTATTTATATACACGCACGTCCTCTGTTATTAATAATTATTCTCCAGAATCGTATGCAAGAATCCTTGAAACTCTTTGACTCCATCTGCAACAACAAATGGTTCACGGACACCAGTATCATCCTCTTCTTGAACAAAAAGGATTTATTCGAGGAGAAAATCAAGAAGTCCCCGTTGACTGTCTGCTTCGCCGAATACACTGGTAAGTTTTACACCGGTTGTATTACAGTCTACATTTCAGACTGCAACTCTGCGTCAAATGCAGCATTTTATCAGATATTCTTATTTAATACTCAAGACTTTGTATTTCAATAATAAATATCTATTTATTTTACTTTCTTCGGTGTTACTGGAGCAATTAATGATACGTTTTAAGAGAGTTAAGGATATTTCAAAAGAAGCTATTTTAAAAATAACTTAAGATACACTAAACATAAACAGCCTAAATGGAATAGTATCATCAAATTTTGTTTGTAAGAACTGTCAAAATTAAATCACATTTTAAGCTTTGAACACATAGATTTCTTTCTTTTCGGACATTTGTTTCTATGATATTTTGTTTTAACTACACATATTAACATTTAGTTTTGTTTAATCCTTTTTGCATGTGTATCAATGTATTTATTTATTTACAAATTTTGTTCAGATTTCATATTTAATCAAAATATTTCCTATTTAGATAGTAAGTAGGCTACAATTTATATATTGAAAATAAGTGTTCTACAAATGTATAAATTTGTGATTGACTTTGTTTTTCTATCAGTTCGATTCTAAACATTTAATTTAAACGTTATATTGAAACGATAATCGTTAAATTATTAATTAGAAAGCGAATAAAATAAAATAAACTTTGTATTTTTATTTCATTCTAGTAAAGTAGTATGAGTCGTGATATTCTGAGTTATTTTGACAACCCATCTAATCCGAATAAACAAAACAAATTCAATAAACTAACTGGAAAAATAACTAATTATACTTATAATTCACAGATCATACAAGAATAAATCACAAAACTAGATAGTTAAACCAAATCAATGTA
Source organism: Invenusta paracnida (assembly GCA_036023295.1). Taxonomy (NCBI): domain Eukaryota; kingdom Metazoa; phylum Platyhelminthes; order Proseriata; family Coelogynoporidae; genus Invenusta; species Invenusta paracnida. The sequence continues at coordinate 7,431 of JAYRBW010076216.1, read as the reverse complement.
TCAATGAGAAATGTAACCGCATCAATTGAACCTACCATAGAACTTGGTTAAATCATTGCGTATCATTGCGTACCATAGTTAAGGAATATACATTAACCCCATTCTCTTATTCAGGCAAACAGACCTACGAAGAGGCCGCAGCCTACATCCAAGCCTCCTTCGAGGCAAAGAACAAGTCCCCAAACAAGGAGATCTACTGTCATCAGACATGCGCTACAGATACAAACAACATCCAATTTGTCTTCGACGCTGTCACTGACGTCATCATCGCCAATAACCTGCGCGGTTGTGGTCTCTATTGATCTGGGCCCTTAACCTCCCCGGTGGCTGTATGTATGTGTGTTCGGTGGTTGGCGATTCCACTCCGCCCCCTATCCCACTTTTCTCCATCCTTCAACCCCTTCTCCCACTCTCTGATCGCCCACCCAGCCCCGTATAGGGGCATACATAATGCATACTTTGAATAACAATTCAATTAACTCCTCTCTCGATAGGTGAAATCAGATAGACAGGCAGAAAGATATTTCCTATTGATCAATTTACCATTCATCATCTTAAGCTGTCTTGTCGGGTTATCGACTTTCTATTTATTGATCTTCTGTTTATTGGGGGGGGGAGCTGTGCTGTGTTACACAATATGCCCCGTAAAGCGTGTGCAGATAGTTCAATGTGCGGCCCTGGACTATGTGAAATTGATATTATGTGCAGATACAGACAAACAATGTTATGATGACCTGTGTGACATCAGATACTACCATTACATATACTACCTTTACTGTTATTATATTATATTTAATTAAATACCTACTGAAAATTACACTGCAATTCTCACGGCATCCATCCCTCCTCAGTCTCTAACATTTTCGATTACACGCACACAACCAACCCAAATCAATAAATAAATCGATAAATCGATAAATGGCATACAGACAAGTTGGCACTGCACACGCCGCATATTCTGCAACAATAAAATACACAGGACCAGCCAGATACAACTCCAGATAAAGATACATACTACTTAATATCTTACTTCTTACTAATATGTTAAAACGTACTACTACTGCATACTTCTACTATTACTACTATAATTATTATTATTATTACACACAAAAACCCTATTGTTCTTTATTATATATATATACATATATTATTTTTATTTAATTTGTGCGAAACACGCAAGGAGAATTGATCTCTAATTCCGCTGGACCGAACTCAAAACGTTTACTTCCTTTTAACCATTTTAGACATCATTCAAATTATTACTACTTCTATTATACTACTACTATTTGCTATTTATTAGCTAATAATACGATCCTACTGTTATAGTATATTATGAATACAATATATTATTATGTGTATTAATTATTATTAGAGCTATAGAGCCAAGCAACAGTACACAACACAACGCACCTCTAATGTGACCAACGCAGAATTTTCTACTGTAATTAATTGCTCCCTCTGACTCACAACATAAAATTGATCATGCACTTATAGTCTATTCGAAGTTTCTTCAACAATTATGTTCGCGACCAACCAATTAATTATTGCAATTAAATTTTGCTGTTTCATTTCAATACTATCACACAATTTAGGTATATACAAAAATTTGTATTTCAACAAGTTAACACCGCTGCGCTTTTTACGTCGTTCTCAATCAAAAAGCAATATGTAGGATATTTCTCCAATCTTCTCTCTCCTTCAAAAGCAATGCTAGTTCTTTATTCTAATCTGACTCTTTCTCAAAGCTTAATTCAATTTGACCACATCTACTACACAGGCCTGTAGTCTTGTTTCATGTGTTAATATGCATTGTTTTAAACAGCCTCCCTTCAAACATTTCACACGATTATAATAAAAGTTGTTTTTGATTTTTTTTGTTAAATTGATGTTGAACTAACTACATTATATTGTTAATTGACAACTGTGCACACCATTGGCATGCATTCTGCCTTATCCAATTCGCAACGATACATTTTAACTTCTTGACGAAACAAACTTATATTATCTAATTATTCTACACAATTATTATTACCTACAGTACTAATAATTTACTAACACGCAAAAATATATTATTTAATTGTTCCATTACTTCCCAATATACAAGTAGTATATGAATACTATATCTGAATAATAGGGGTGAAAACATTAAAAACGCAAGCATTCAACAGCATCAACAGGAAAAAAACTATTATTAGTGCCTGATAAATATTACATATTATTGTTTTTATCAACATTATATACTATTTTGTCAGCACAGTTTGGAAGTTCTCTGTTTCTTTTTTTTTAAAGAGTGTTCGAAGGTCATCTGTCAACACCTTAATCCGTTATTTTTCTGACGGAATAAAAAAGAAGACGCAAGCAGAACGATTACTAAATCCCTCAAACTGTGCACCGCTCGGTGGTAATGTATATGTCCAGGGAAATATTGGTTTCATCAGGCACTACGATTTTTTATCTCGTTTGTGACCCAACCCCCATCCCTTCCCATTTTTTCAGTGTGATAATACTACATATACATACTACATGCACACGATACAACAATTATAATAATTATACGCTATATTTATTTATATATATATATACATATATATATTCTAAGAATTATTACATAGAGAGGAGCCTATTTGTGTAAAACGAAGGCCCTTATCACCAACAAACTAACGATTTACAAAGACAAAACATTACAAGCATTATATTATATATAATAATATTATCTACATTATATATTCTTTCTTTTATGTTTCCCTTCTTTTCTCTTCTCTCTTCTGAACCAATTTATATTCTTCTGCGATCTCTCTCTCTCTCTCTCTCTTATCTTCACCCCATCTATTTCTTCTGCAATATAAAGACGTCTTAAAATGACTGTGGTAGTGATCAATGATCACACTACTATCTTCTACCCCTCCTTTTCTCCTCTCTCTCTCTCTCTCTCTCTCTCTTAATGATAACAAAATTTATTGATGATACCAATACATACCTACTACAAATAAATACTTAATATACATACAATACATACGATACTACTGACTGCGTTTCACCTATTACTACTATTATTATTACTCTATCTACCTACTATCTATTATTACTATCTATTACTACTTACTAAACAATTTAACGAAAAAGATTGGAATTGCCAGTGTGTGTATATGTCGTGTATTAGTCATTTTGTTTTATATAGCAATAAAAATAAACTATGAAACTCGCTGTCTCCGTGTTCTTTTTTGTTTCCTTTATCTGTTTTCGTGTTTATTCGAATGCTGAACTATATTGAAAAATATATATATCACAATTTAACTTTTCAGACAAAGATTCTCCGCATTCATGAATATTTTTGAGAGATAGCATATAGATTGAAACTTTTATATCCTCATGAGATGGAATGTTTTCAAACATCATACAGTACCATCATAATCGTATAATGTCAGAAATATTACAAACAAGATATTTTCCACTTAAAACTATAATAGCAAAAGCTCTAACTTTAATATTTTGGTTTGAAAAACTTACTGAAATTTATATTGAAAAGATCACATAATTATATTTTTGTATCACATAAACATTATTTTGTCAGAACCGTTCATTAAAAACTATTTAGAATTATTAATTTACATTTAGCACTAAAAATTTGCCTATGAAGTAAATAAGGTGTTTATAGCTGTTATACACAATTTTATAAAAAATATTTCAACCATATAATTCAAAATTAAAGTTTTTACTTAGAAAATACCTGTAATCTCTCTTGTAGAACCTTTTTAACTCTCACTGGTGCATACTCTGTCAAATTATTGTGTTTAAACTCTGTAGAATGTAGTTTTCTAAAGTATGATGATGACTAGTCCAAGTCCATTTAATAAAATGGTATAATTATTTCCTTCTATGAAAAATGCACGGAGAACCATAAAATACTATTAGAGCGTTAATGTTGTCAAGGGAAAATAATATTCCATGCAGCCTTCAAATATTATTCTGATTAACAGTCTATGCAATACCAGAAGAGCATTTATTTAGTACTTCGAAAACAAATTTAATAAAGAACTAAACATATAATTAAAAAAGAAATATATAGCATAACTAATTTAAAATTATTGAGTCTAAAATAGTACGCCCAGTTATAATTTGTAATTCATTTGAATCTTACAAAAAGTAGCACAATAATATAGATTAAGTAACAGTATGAATAATACTATTTTCTATTAAATGTAGCCATGACATGACTTTCATTACATCTTCTTAAATCTATGAGCAATATAGCCAACCGCGTAATGGTTGCCACCAAAAAAGCTGATGTGACGTTTACTGAATCGTTTTGAGAAAAAGTAACATATATTCTCAGATTTATCTAAAAGAAACCATTATGATTTGACAAAAAATAAAGAATTGGGCAAAAACAAATTTAGCTATTTGAAATCAAAATTTATTTAGAATAGTTTAAACACACACCTATACCTACATAGCTGATTTCAGTTCATTATATTACTTAATTATAAAAATACATAAACAATTCTTGTACCTCTAATGTTTTGAATATGTTTTTATATTGTGTGCAATATCTAAACCTACGGTAGTAGGTTGTTAGCTCATGTGAGCAACCCATGTACAGTAAGGTATATTAGAATACCACAAGAACGGCCATTTTTTAAACGCTACCATTTAAAAACTAATTTTTATTTTGAAATGATTTTATTGTGTAGCGCCACCGAAAAATAATAAGTTTGCTAATTGCTGCTTTTAAAAATTATTATTTAGGTGCAAAAAACGATTTTTTTCGTATTTCTTCTTTTCCCTCTCATTCTTATTCAATAACATCCCCTAAACTTTAATAGATTTTTATGAAATTTTGAATATATATTGAAAATGTCCCATAGATAAGAAAAAGAATATTTTTATCTAGCAACCGTTTCTAGGGGCCTAGATTAACAAACACTGTTTAGACCCAATAACACCCGCTAAACTTTATGCGATTTTTATGACGCAGTTTGAGCATATATTGAAAATGTCCCGGAGATGAAAAAACATGATATTTTTACCTACCAACCGGTTGCTAGGGAGCTAGATTTTGCATAGCAACCACTGTTTCCTGTTTAAAAATTAAATTGTGTGACTGGACATACCTTAACAATTATATATAATCAAATGCTACATTAAATAGTCTATTAATAATGTATTCAGCAACAAATTGTGATAATGGCAAAAAGTGTGTTGACTCAACCCACAAAAGAAATGAAATATCCGTTAAATGTGTTAGCTCATTGGTTAATACCTAATATTGGACTTCAGTTAACAGACATTTTTTACTATTAAGAAAATTATTAAGTATATTTCTACCATTATAATACGTTTATGTCTTAATTAATAAAAATATCAAAAGTTAAATTGATGAATACATAAAATTAATTGAGAACACATTAAATTGAATGAAGTAATACAATTATAAATATTCTAGACAAAATACTTTTAGTGTAATAGTTTTTTAAAGTAATTAGCTCAAGTCCAATATTATTAATTAAAGAGCTAACACATTTAACGGATATTTCATTTCTTTTATGTTTTGAGCTAACACACTTTTTGCCATCTTTGGTTTATATTAATATAATTTAAGGAGTCAAATCGACCAAATATAGAACTCGGTTTTTCTACTCGCGAGATTACCTCATTTATATTGATTGAAAGCGCATTAAAATTAATCACAAATGGAAGATGAAAACAAAATATATTCTGATTTATTCTAATACTAATGAAGGCTATATACCACAAGAATTTAAAATGATAAAACTTTTCTGGTACAACTAATAACTCAGCAATTATTTTTTGCCGATAAAAAAAGCGACATTATAGTTTTTGATATATGAAGTTTGTGATCTAGGCAAGATTGTAAATATAAATATTTCATTATTTATGCGAGCAAATTATTTTCAAAGTATCAGAACTTTTCACTTGTACGTCTAGAACACTAATTCAGCGTTGTACTTGTTAAACTATACAGGAACATTTACTTGATTTAAAAAATTTAACTTTCCAGGTAACGTTTCAAGAAGCAAGTTAAATTTAAAAAAATTTACTTAATCTAAAAACTTTAAAAACCTGTAAAATACGTTTCAAAATATATAATTAACAAAATATCATTTGTACTCGTATATAACATAAATTTTAATTTCATATTTTTGTTAATTAAAAATTGATTTAGAAATTAGACGTGCGTTGCAGAAAAATGTTATGTTTAAAAGTTAATTAAAAGCAAATGCATTTTTATTATATAATATAATTTATAGATCTATTCAATCCATTAGAATACATACAAGTCATTTTGTATCCGTTATTTAATGACAAAATATAATCACTTAAACTTCAGATATAAAAAGCACATCCTATGTACTAGAAAAGCTGAACAAATAATCCCCCTGAAATATGTAAGTATTTTACGGATATAGGTATAAATGTATATATTCATATATATTATGTAAATTAATAATTATATAAATAACTATCAAAGATTAATTATAATTTATGTTTCTAATTGTTACAGTAGGAAAGCTGTTATTTATATATATATATAAGTTTATATTTTATGTGTTGTATATTGTACAATATATTGTTATACTGTATAGTTGTTATATAGATCGAACTTAATATATGTAGTCAGTCATTTAGGTTGCCTTAAGCCCAAATTACATAGATAATAAAATAGTTCAAAAGTTAAATTTGTTTTTTATTACAAACGCTCTAATTGTACTTATATTGGTCATCGAGTAGTATAGTGACAACAGATATTTGTAAGTCAGCTGAGGCTAATTTGGCAGGCTAAACAATAGAGAGAGAGGAATAGTAATGCATAAGTTAAAAAAATAAAACAGAGCAGGAATATAACAACGGACGTTTAATATGAATGTTTGTTTTAATATGTTAATATAAACCAAAAACTACATTATCAAGGTTACTATTTACGCATTTATTCAAATAAGTCTTACAATCAGCTATTTTACTAGATAATAAGGTATTTAAATGAAAGTTATAGTACTTGAGAATAATTTTAATAAAAATATAGAGGTGTACATTTATTAACTTAAACTGAGACATTTTAAAAATACACTGCTTATATCCATTGAGATTACTATCACAATCACTATCACATCATTTAAGGCAGGACATAATTGATTTCTTGTTGGCCAAGGAGGAATTATAAAAAATCATAGTGGGTCGGTCGGAATGAATATTGTCTAAAACCAAAATCAACTTCTATTTTCTATGTGTAGAACCATAGATATTGCCATTGGAGGAACTACAAGACTTTTGTTATTTTAGACATTCTGAAATGGTTCTGAATGATACTGATAGAATTGAAGCAATGTATATTGCGCATTCTTTTAAAGTCATTTACAGCTCTTTTATTACGTAATAAAAATGTTTTTAACTAACTTTATTCTGTTGACACTT